>BQNB010038080.1:0-49003 GCA_026074375.1 Tanacetum coccineum | reverse complement strand
GCATAATAACAATTTAGAACACAAGTTTCTAAATAGGGGACATTGCAACGAATACAATGTATCAATTCACCTTTATCGCATTGAGCTCATGACACCGTACATTAACACTACATATTTATATATGTCTATAATTGCCCCGGATACTAGATATTATTGACTCATATCTAAACTGTCTCAATATAAAATATTCGTTTGACATGGGTGTTCTCAATATGGATTCATACCCCGGATGGGGTTGTCAAGCCCAATTGATCTATATATTTATACTAGCGCTCGCCCATCATAGGCAATTAACATTTCATGAAATTAGGGACTTTGGCAATAGCTACTCATGTGTATAATCTCATAATCGGGTCCAACATACCATAAAATCACTTGTGTTCAATTTTATAAACAAGCATGTATCTCCCTTGCGGGGGTTTATAAAACAATTTAAAAGTTTAAAGATGAGGCTATGAACTCACCAAGAGATCAAATAGATCAGAAGTACGACGAGTATTTGGACGGGGAAGAAATACTTTTAAGCACCACCTAGAAGACGTGACACGACTTAGTATGAAAAAAAAACCGACACGTAAAAATAATATAAGTGTTCATGAGGTGGGTGTCTAAAATAAGTATAGCATTACACTCGGGTTTTCATAGTAATTTTACCCAAAACTCATCGACTAATCTAAATGTATATGTACCAAGACATGCATTTAGTTTTACTCCTTAACTCTTATTTTATGAAAGTTAACTTATACGTTTTTAATTTCAAGTCAAGACGTAAATTCTCAATTTCTGAAATTGACTCGACTTAGCCGACCTCTATCTCCTAATCTATGATAGATATAAATGTGAGAATTTTTCTTACAGAAAGAATTTTGAATCTAGTTTCTAAAAATTCAGGCCTTGTCTTCTAAAAGTTTCAGAACCATGTGTAATGACCAATTTACCCCTGGACACCCAAACCAGAAAGTTTCCAGATTTTTAACCCTTTACGAAAATAGCCATAAATCCCAATCTATAATAGAAATTTAAGTGAGAACAGAAGGAGGTGTTAGCTATAAGATTCTACTACATGGTTCAACTTTTTAATTTAGCAAGTTAATGTAAAAATATAGAGTTTTACCCATTTTCCCAAAAGTGGTACAGTTTTGACTAGTTTCGGTATTTTGGCCATATCTCACTCATCCGGAGGAGATACGGCTATTTCTAATTCACCACATATACCTCAAACTCACATCTACCACCCTATTGATTTATCTAGTAGTTTACAAGACAAAAATATTTTGTAATACGTCCAACAACCTACTGACCTAAAACAGTCCCTAAATCCTCTTTACCAACACACACCCTCATTAGGTTTGACCTCACCAAAAGTCAATGCAATGCCATATTTTTTTGTCACACCTCATAACAACATAAAAATGCATATTTTACAGTAGGTAATCAAATCAATGTATAACGTTTATAAAAGAAATTCAAGGAAACAAAATAGAGCCTTACAATAACAAATGTGACCACAATAATCAACACCACCTCTACACCTTATTTCTCTAAGTTTTGACCCAACAAATAAACCAATTAAATCAAACCCAATCAAAAATGTCAGCCCACAATCATCTTTTTACCCAAACCAAAGTCAACTAAAAGCAATCCAAATAAAACTTGCAAGAACTATCAACAAAATCAACCAATGACCAAAACAAAAACCATGTTTAAAAGTCACCCACTACCACTAGAACATCATCACTAATGCATGCACAAACCCTCTAAAAAGTTGACTTAATTCAGCCCCTAAACATCACAAACTCAAGGTTTTATGGTCTTCAATTGTAGTTTATAATATGAGTAACAAGATGGTGCAAGAATAACAAGATATTGATGTAGAAAATTTTGGTGAAATTGGTGGTTGAGTGGTGAAGGTGTACGACAAAAGAGAGAGAGAGAGAGAGCAAGGAGGGTGAGACCAATTTTTTTCATCACACTAAAGATCTATGTGTTTGAAGTGAGGTTTTTATAACACTTGAACATGCATTACCATTTGACTAGGACAAATGTCCTAGTCTTTCTTCTCCATATGCCACGCCATCTATGAGGTGGTTGTGTCATAATTTTTGTTTTATAACTTAAAAACTTTAATATTTAGGGTATAATTTTTAAGATAGGTAGTTAGTTTTGAGGCTAACGGGTATTAACGTAAAATATAACGAAAGTTAAGGCGGAACCACGAAGTAAAAACAAACAAGAAAAAAATAGTTCTACATTAAACGGGATACTTTTCTGAAAACTTAAATTACGTAGGGTTTAAGACGGATAATAATTCTAATCATGGCTCATAAATAATTAAAACGACGATTTTAATAAAACCGGCTAAAAGTATTAAAATAAATTCTATAAAATTTAGAAAATAAAAGTAAAGCTCGGGATAAAATAGTGACCTTAAATACGGGGTTATACATCCTCCCCTCATTACGGGAGAGCCGTCACGGTGCTCGATTTGACTTATCCGTCCTTGGATTGCTTGTGAAGAGATGAGGATACGTGTTCTTCATTTGATCCTTACGTTCCTACGTATATTCCGCTCCTCGACGCGAGTTCCAACGAACCTTGATGATGGGTATACGACTTTGTTACAGTTGCTTCACTTCATGATCCATTATTTCCACCGGTTCTTCAATAAAATGCAACTTGTCATTAAGTTGAATCTCATTAAGCGGGATGATAAGACTCTCATCCGACAAACACTTCTTCAAATTTGAGACATGGAAAGTGTTGCGGATCCCTTGAAGTTCTCTTGGCAGCTCCAACTTATATGCTACTGGACTAAACTTTGAATGGCCTAATATATCATAGACTTAGCTTTCCACGTTTTCTAAAATAAATCACGCCCTTCCAAGGCGATACCTTAAGCATAACCTTATCTCCCAAGTTGAATTCCAATGGTCTACACCTCACATCTGCGTAGCTTTTCTGACGGCTACAAGCAGTCAACAATCGGTTTTTATTCTGCACTATCTTTCCCCCGTATCATTTCCGGACCCGTAAGTTGGCTGTCTCCCACCTCACTCTAGCAAACAGGTAACCTACATTTCCGCCCATAGAGTGCCTCGAACGGTGCAGCCTTGATGCTCGCGCGATAACTATTGTTATAGGAAAATTCGACCAATGGCAAATGTCGATCCTAACTACCTCCAAAATCAATCGCGCATGCCCAAAACATATCTTCCAGCGTCTGTATTATTCTTTCACTTTGACCATCTGTCTTTGGGTGATACGCGATGCTCATGTCAAGTTATGTTCCCAAGGCTCTTTAAAGTGACCACCAAAACCTTGATGCAAACTTGCTATCCCTGTCTGATATGATTGATATTGGCACTCCATGCCGATAAACAATTTCCTTAAGGTATAACTAGGTGAGCTTCTCCATACTGTCTGTCATTTTCACTGGTAGGAAGTGTGCCAACTTGGCTAATCGATCAACAATGACCCAGATCGAGTCGTATCCACTTGGAGTTCTCGAAAGTCCAACAATAAAATCCATGGTTATTTGCTCCCATTTCTAGACATGAATTTCTGGTTGTTGAAGTAAACCAGATGGCTTTTGATGTTCAACTTTAACCTTAGCACATGTCAGACACTTGCTAACATAGGTGGCGATGTCAGCCTTCATGTTTGGCCACCAGTAAAGCTGCTTCAATTCTTGATACATTTTGTCAGATCTCGGATGAATGGAGTATTTGGATTTATATGATTCATGCATAATTAAATTTCTCAATCCTCCATACAGTAGTAGCCAGACACGCTTGTCAACATACCTTGTTTCGCCAGAAGAGATCTCGAATATCGGCTTGATTAACCTTCCTAAGTTTTCTGCATTCCTATTCTTCTTTTTCATTGCTTCCGATTGAGCGTTACAGAGTTGCTCAGGTAGATTTGGGTGAACTGTCAATACCAATGCTCTAACCCTTAACGGTTCTCTTTCCTTTCGGCTCAAGGTGTCAGCCACCACGTTCGCCTTGCCTAGATGATAACGGATCTCGCAATCGTAATTGCTCAAGAGCTCAATCCATCGTCGCTGCCTCATATTAAGCTCCTTCTGATCAAGGATGTATTGAAGACTCTTATGATCCATATAAAATATACATTTCGTTCCATACAGATAATGTCTTCACAACATAAGTGCAAAAACTACGCCCCCCAGTTCTAAGTCAAGGGTCATGTAGTTTTCCTCGTAAGTTCTCAGTTGCCGGGAGGCATAAGCTATAACCTTTTCTCGTTGCATCAGAACAGCTCCAAAACCCTTAAGCGATGCATCACAATACACAACAAAGTCTTTCGATCCTTCAGGCAATGCTAAAATAGGTACACAGCACAGTTTCTGCTTCAGAAATTGGAATGCTTCTTCTTTGTCCTTACCCCATTCATACTTCTTATTCTTCTAGGTTAACTTGGTGAGAGGTTTGGAAATTAAAGAGAAACCCTCAATGAATCTCTGATAATAACCGGCCAATCCCAGAAATTGCCTTACTTTAGTCGGTGTTGTCAGGTCAGCCCAGTTCTTGATAGCTTCAATCTTTGCAGGATCATTGTGAACGCCTTTACTATCGATCATATGACCGAGAAATTGTACAGATTCAAGCCAGAAATCACATTTCGAGAATTTTTCATACAGTTGCTCCTTCTTCAGTAGTTCCATAATGGTCTTTAGATGTTCACCATGTTCTTCCTTGCTCTTAGAGTAAATGAGTATATCATCATTAAACACGATCACGAATTTGTCAAGGTACAGCTTGCACACGCGATTCATTAGATCCATAAATAGTACAGGCGCTTTGGTTAAACCGAACGACATCACTTGAAACTTATAGGGGGAGATTGGAGTGACCTCCCTTAGGGGGAGATTGTTAGGATCAAGAAAAGTCTCAGTCACTTCCAATATTTACTAGTCAAAGCCCGTAGTTAGATATATTAAACATATTAAGATAATATGGCCCAAGGCCCATGGTAAGCCCATCAATAGGCCCCATGGCCGGCTAAACTAGTGTATAAATACCCTCTTCATAGCTTGGAGAGGGTGTTGGTTGGTTTTGTATTCTTACTTTGCTAATGAATAATATGTTTCTTACTTTCTCTCTCTAGAATACATCCATCCTTCCACTTTCTCTCACTAAGTTCCTTCCCATTTCATATCAAAGATTACTTGTATTCTTCACAGGTTTTTCTAGGGGATCGTACTCTTAAGATGAGAGTAAACAAAAGGTTACATGATATTTAACTAACCAGTGTAGTTAGTTAATTTTCCAACATTTAGGCTTTTTGGTGTATTCCTAGAAATTTACCAGTTAAAAATGTTTCTCCATCTAAATCCATAGTACTCATCATTGTGGTCTCGAGTGATATACCAGGCCAAGTTCTAAAGTCCACTACATCACCGACACACTCATTTTTGTGGAATTTTTAGTAAACGTTTGGAAACGGAATAGGATTAATTCTTACAAATTGGCATTAAGGGTTATAGTGCGCGAGGTCATGTAACTAGTAATTTTTACAAAAGTTATGCTAGAAAAAAATTTAAAATTGGAATAATTTAAGCATATAGCATGTTATTTGTAAAAGAAAGGACAAGTAGGCATTCTAATTCTCCATCCCCCACTTAGATTATACAACGTCCTCGTTGTATAGATAAAATAATAAAGAAAATGGGAAATAGAATTAGAACGAGGAACTCCCCTGATATGTTGCTCGGGATGATTCTCAAATTTGAGTCCTTTGAGCAAAAGTGTATTGACGAGGCTTCAAAATGCTTCGTACGAGTTCAACACACGTCTTTTTCAAAGTATACCATATCATCGATTTCCTTATAGCAAGGTCCTGCATAAAAGATTAGAAGACAAATGTGCAATTCCTATCTCGGTTATATAATGGTTACAATGCAGGAAAACAATTAATTTTTTTAAAGTACTAAAATAAAATTACAGACTGATAACGTCCAGACACATCCATACGCCGTATCCAGAGGGGTTCGATACGCCGTATGAAGTGTCTAGGAATACAGACTCGTGCATATATAACTGATTAGATTAACTATTCATACGCCGTATATATATAATTGATCAGATTAACTATCCAGACACATCCATACGTCGTATATATATAATTGATTAGATTAACTATTCTTGATGTTGAGATTGGTTTTTTCAAATGACTTTGTGTTTATGTTTCATGTGATTAAGTCTGGATTAACACACAATTTCTGAAAAGTCAACTAAGGGCAATGGTCAAAAATGTCAAACTAGTAAAAGTCAACATTCTGGTCAAAGTCAAAAAAATTCAAACAGTCAAAGAGTGGTCAATGGTCAAACATGTCAGGGTTGGTCAAACTGTAATGATTGACATATTTCATAAGATTTGCACAAAATTTTGGGAGAGTTTTTTTTCATCAATCTGACATATTTCGCAGAAAGAAACCCTTTGTCAAACATATTTCGCAGACTTATACAGAAACATATTTCGCAGACACAGACAAAAACATATTTCACAGACTAGTTTTAAAACACATTTCGCATAAATATCATGAAACATATTTCCCAGCCTAATCCTAAAACATATTTCGCAGCCTAACATAAAACATATTTCGCAGTGTTCAACCTACACATTTCACAGCATTCAAACGATTTACATATTTTGCAGCATTCATACTACATAAATCGCAGCATTCATACATATGTCATATTCCGCAACATTCAAATACTACAATCTAGATTTTTATCATTGATTTTGCATGCAAGTTATTCCACAAACAACGAGAATCATTTATGCATCAACTTCCATTCATTTATATCATAAAACAACAACATTCAAGTCCCTTTGAAGATTTCGAACCACTAACAAGTGATTCCCATAAATTTTAAGTGACAATGAAACAAGAACTCTTTATAACTTTTTCTAAGGAACCTCTAACCACTTACAAACTGCTTAAGCTCATGACATGCAAAAGAATAGAAAGAATTACATATTTTGCACATAAGAACACCAAGAATTAATTCAAAGTACATCTAGATGCAAAATAACAATCCTAATACATTCAGGACACTCACAGCATACTTCAAATCACAATCCCACAAAGATTTAATCACTTAGGCATATGTCGCACTATTGTCGCATACAAGAATCATCATAACTCACAAACGATTTTAGCATAAGCAAAACTGTTTTAGGCGCATGATTTTCATCCTTAAACTAACAAAGCCCTAACTTTAATTAGACTGGATCACAACTTGGATCTTATGAACCCTAAATTCGAGAATTAGGGTTCTTGAATAATTCCTAGTATTTTAAGCTAATTCTTTTTTCAAGAATGATGACTAGGTGTTAAGGAACAATTTTCTGGTTTACCTTAAGGATTGAAAATGTGTTTTGATCTTGGTTGTGTCTGATGCAAAATGTGATGAGAGAGAGGGAGTGTATAAGTTTTTGAAATTGTGTAAGAAATGAAAAACATATTTCTTAGTTATTAGATTTAAAAGAATGAGGTTTTGGCAAGTTCAGTCCCTGTGATTTGCATTTTCAATCATTTCCTTTTTATAATTTTCTAAGGCATAAGAAACTTAAGGAAAGTAACAACATTAGTCTCTCTAGTTGCTAGCTTAGATTCTAAGTCCTATAGTTTGCATTCTAAACCCTAAAAGTTGAACGAAATAACATCTTAAGCCCAAAATGAGTTAAATTAAATTAACTCCCCTTTAAGAATTCATCCGTTATTGTCTAAAACTTTTTCCATTTATTTCGTGATTTATTATGAAGCACTATTTTAAAAGAATTATTAGCACATTTCTCCCCTTCAAATAATGATCTATTTTCTATTAAAAGAGTTGTAGTCATTGTTTGAGTGATAGAATTTTCTTTTAAAATATTTTTCTGATGAGAAGATTGATATGACTTATATGTTTTTGTAAAGCAACACTTTTATACCACCAAAAATAAGATTTCTCTTATTTCGAAAAATAAATGCACTGAAACGTACACTCATTTTCCGTAAGTCCGGGTTATGTAGCAAAGTATACACAAGCTGTAGAATCCGAGAATTTTTCGAATTTTGAATGACGATTATATCCTTTGACTTTTCGGGTCTGGCTTGACTTGCAAGAACGATCATCTAAATCACGTATTCACGACTCGGACTCTAAAACTATTTGATGTAAAACGACATTTCGGACAACTTTTTAGTTTTGTCCGAGACCCGAAAACAAGCAAAAAATGACCGAAATACCCTCGCAAAGTTTTAGAAATGAAAACAACGCGTGCCTACACAAAAATAATTAAATTTATATTTAATTATCACCATTTATTTAATAAAAATATTAAATAAAATCATTTAACATTTATTCAAAAGCGCTTGTTGATAACGCGAATGTTCGAGTTAAAATCTAAACGTTGCACAATCCAAACGGCATCATCCGGTAAGCAAAAGTTCCATAAGGACAGGTAAAAGTTGTCTTTTCTTTATCTTCTGGTGCGATTGGAATTTGGAAGAATCCTGAAAAACCATCAAGAAAACAATAATATTCATTTTCGGATAAACGTTCTAGCATTTGATCAATAAAATGTAGAGGAAAATGATCCTTTTGTGTCGCGTCGTTTAGTTTGCGATAATTAATGCACACACGCCATCCTGTAACTGTGCGAGATGGAATTAGTTCGTTGTTATCGTTTAGGACTACGGTTATTCCTCCATTTTTTGGGACGACATGAATAGGGCTAACCCATGGACTATCCGAGATGGGGTAAATTAACCCTGAATCAAGTAACTTAACAATTTCGTCTTTAACCACATCTTGGACTTTTGGATTTAAACCTCGTTGAGGTTGAATCACAGGTTTGAAGCTTTCTTCCATTAAGATCTTGTGCGTGCAGAATGACGGACTTATTCCCTTAATGTCTGACATCTTCCAAGCTATTGCTCCCTTGCGTTTTTCCAATACCTATAAAAGTGAATTTTTTTTCTTTTTCTGTTAGTTTAGATGAAATGATTACAGGACAAGATTCATTTCCTTTTAGGTATGCGTATTTTAAGTGGGGTGGCAGCTCCTTCAGTTCTGGTTTCTTTTCGTCAATTTCGTTGGCACTAGCGGAATAAAGGTGCTCATTTTGCGCTCTTTCAGACCCCTGTGTTTCATGTGTTTTCGGATACGCCGTATCTACTTGTGTAATACGTCGTATTGGTTCTTCAGAATTGCCATAATTTTTAAGATTGGATTGATTGACGCATTTTTCTAGGTTATTTACTAGAAATGAATCCATTTGGTTGTCTTCTAATAATTCCTGGGCTTCCAAGTCTATAGTCTCATCAAAATCATCAATCTTGTAGCATTCATCATCCTCAACAGGAAGTCTTTTTATAGATTGGTCTATATCGAAAGTTACCTCATCATCTCCAACTCTAAGTGTTATCTTCTTATTGAATACATCTATCATTGCTCTTGCGGTTGCAAGAAATGGTCTTCCTAGGATTATTGGAATCTTAGAGTCTTACCGCATATCCAAGATAACAAAGTCGATAGGGAGGATGAATTTGTCAATTTTGATAAGGTAGTTTTCTGTTTTCCTCGTGGATACTGATGAGCCTATCGGTGTAGTTTCTAAACTCATTCTCGTAGGTTTGGGCTCTCCTAAACCTAACTTCTCATACATTGTGTAAGGCATTAAGCTTATACTAACTCCCAAGTCTGCTAAAGCATTATCAATATGCAAATTACCAATATCGCATGGTATAGTGAAGCTTCCTGGGTATTTTTCTTTAGATGGGAGTTTATTTAACAAGACTGCAGAGCATCTTTCATTCATTATCACGGTTTAAGCTTCCTCTAATCTTATTTTGTTTGATAGTAGACCCTTCAGAAACTTAGCTTATTTTGGCATTTGTGTAAGGGCTTCGGTGAATGGGATGTTTATATAGAGTTGTTTCAGATTTTCTAAATTTTTTTTTTGTTGTGCTTCTTCTTTTTCCTTTCTCATCCTGTGTGGAAAAGGTAATGATGATGGTTGTAGCTCAACAGATCGTTCTTGGATTTTTTTAGGTTCGGTTTTGACGGGGACTTCATCTGATGTTGTTGGTTCATCGTGATGGGGTATTGGGTGTTTATCGACAACATTTATGTTGCCAATGGGTTCGGTTGTAGTTTTTCCTCCTCTAGTTGTTACTCCTTTGGCCTCACATCCTATTAGTTAGGCTTTATTGATTGCTCATTGACAACCTGTATACTTTGTATTTGAAGCTCGCTTAGTTGAGTTGTTTCTTTCTTTAAAGAGGAGCTCGTTGGTTGTTCTGAATTCCCTGATGAATGCTTCCATTTCCTCGTGTTCCCTTTTTCCTTCTTCAATAAATTTATTCACCATTTCTTCCATTGTTAATTTTCTTTTAAGGAGTGAGAACTGGAATGGGTTGAGCAATGTTCCTGTCATGAAAGACATAATTCAAAGTAAAGCTATTCTAATGAGAATTAAATCTACAAGGATAAGCGATCTGTTGTCAATACGCCGTATATGGATAACTGAATACGTCGTATGGCCAGCAGAAACTTGATACGCTGTATCTGATTAAAGAACTGAATACGTCGTATTCAACTGGTGAATACGCTGTGTGATAGACCAGAACAAGATACTTTAGAAAATAATTAAATATGCAGGAATTTAAACACACAATTAAATCACACAATTAAATTAATTATGAACAAATTTACATTAATTAGATTAATTTAAACTAATGGTTAGAAATACTAATGAAATTAAAGGTTAAACTTTTTCAGTCCCCGACAGCGGTGCCAAAAACTTGATGTGCTGTCGTGTAGGGTCAATTTATTAATTACCAAGTTTTACATTTATATTTAGCCAATTTATTCTAAACCAACACTGTGACGGGCTAACGGGCAGTGTACCCGATCGGGTGGAGTTTCGTGGTAAGTAGGGTGTCGAACACTAAGAGCAAGGTTGTTAACCTTATAATCTATCAGTATTTTAATTACTTATACTTAAGTTAATTCTAATTACTTGTTAAACCTATGCTATATATGCTTCTAACAGATATGGGGAGGTTTTCAGCCTGAGAGACTGGCACAGGTTTAGTGGTGACAAATATCAATTCGATACACAATAAACGTAAAAGAAAAAAATCAGAAAGATAAAAAAGCAAGTACAAGCAATTGTAGAAAACTGTTATTAGCCATACTTAAATCCGTTAGCATATGGTTTGTTTGTTTTAGTGCAATGATTTACTTATCTCGAAGCGGCATATCATTCTTAAGACTTAGGCGGGACATCATCCTAAGACCTAGACACGATTAATCCTGTCACAATTAACGCATCCGCATAAAGCATCCTTTAGTTTAATTATAATCTATCTTAGGGAATTAAAGCAATGGTGATCCTGTTAAAACCCTAGCCCATCGAGACTTTACCCACTTATTACTTGACGGTGTTTATATACTGGTAGTCCACTATTCGAGTCTTTACCAATTAATTAAGAACATGCTTGTTGAAACATTACGGGTCACCTACCGGTCCAACTAAGCTCATAATTCAAAGGCAAAGATAGAACGTTATTTGTGATCCTATTGTCTAAATAATATAAAACACGATATGAAAAGAGGCTTATTCAAGTATCTAGATTACTTTTTAGGTATCACTAGACCCAGTTGAATGATAAGTCGCATATTCAAGCACATAGACAAGTATTAGGTGATAATACTTAATTAAAACAAATAACGATTTAATTAAGAAATCGATTTTAAAAGAAACCAAACATTGAATTTTTATTAAGATGACTAATACCCGAGGGTATTAGCCTACAATCATTGTAATTATACAAGCGCAATCAAACAATTAAAATCAAACGATTAAGAAAGTAAAAATTACATGATGTCTTCTATGGATTCATGATCGATGCTTGACCTTGGTGGCTCTTCTTCTCTTTCAGGAATTCGTCTTGTGTGAGTATGGTATAAGGAATATGATATTGCACACTGAAACTCGTTTTTGAGTCTCGTATTTATAGTGTCTGAAAAATGCCTGGATACGCCGTATGGAGTAAGGTGAATACGGCGTATAGGGTTAATTTCCTTGGAGTGCGCGATAAGTTTAAATCAATCAAGATTAATTGCCATCAATCACATTAACTGCAGATCTTTGACTGACGACCAGCTGGATACGGCGTATAGGTGAACAGTGATACGCCAGATTGGGAATTAAACGTACGCGTTTACATGTGATGTGCTGGCGCTGATACGCCGTATCTTCTTTTCAGGATACGGTGTATGGTAGCAGATATGAGTTTTCTTCAAATGTCTTCGTTTTAGCTTTAGAATTACGCCTTTTAGCTTCGTTTTCACAAGTCACTCCATAATTACTGCAATCATAAACTTTAAGCAATTAAGTACCAATATCTTATAATAATTATATAAAAGTGGGTAAAATGCATGGGATAAATGATGGTAAAATGTGACGTTATTTGATGATATCAAGATCGTGGGGAACAATGGTAGCCAGGCACGTGGTAGGGGCATTATGTGTTGGGTAGCATGAGGAGGCTCGCAAGGACCTGAACATTGTGATTGGTACGTTCACTTTGAACAATCATTATGTCACAACCTTATTTGACTCTGGTGCCGACTATAGTTTTGTCTCCACTACTTTCATATCTTTATTAAGAATAGAACCCAGTGATTTAGGGTTTAGTTATGAGATTGAGATAGCTAGCGGGCAGCTAGTGAAAATCGATATGGTCATTAAGGGATGGAAGCTAGAAATAGAAGGTCACGTGTTTGATATAAATTTGATACCATTTGGAAGCAGGTGTTTTGATATAATCATAGGAATGGATTGGTTGTCTAACCATAAGGCTGAGATAATTTGTCACGAGAAAGTAGTTAGGATACCACTACTGAACGGCAAAGTACTTAGAGTTATAGGAGAAAGACCAGAAGAGAAAATGAGACAATTACAGGAGTGCTAAGACTAATGGACAAAATCAAGAGGAGATTGTTGTAGTTAGAGGACTTTCCCGAAGGTTAATTTCTGGGGAGGACCTATCACGGATTGCCACACTATTGAAAATCAAAATTTCGTTATTCAGTTAGTACCTGGAGCAATACCGGTCACGAAATCTCCCTATCGATTGGCGCCTTCTGAAATGGAGGAGCTATCGGGTCAACTCAGGGAACTCTAGGATAAAGGTTTCGTTCGACCAAGCTCGTCGCCTTGGGGAGCACCGGTATTGTTTGTGAAGAAAAAGGATGGTTCCTTTAGAATGTGTATTGATTATAGAGAACTGAACAAGTTGACCATTAAGAACTGTTATCCACTCCCTAGGATAAGACGGACCTGTTTGATTCAACTTCAAGGTATCAAATACTTCTCTAAGATAGACCTTAGGTCCGGATACCACCAGCTGAGAGTGAATGAGGATGACATTCCAAAGACCGCGTTTAGAACTTGTTATGGACATTTCGAGTTCACAGTAATGCCCTTTGGTTTGACTAACGTACCAACGGTATTTATGGATCTAATGAACCGAGTGTGTAGGCCGTATCTAGACAAGTTTGTGATAGTGTTCATTGATGATATTTTGGTTTATTCTAAGACCCGGGAAGAGCATGAAGTGCACCTAGGGTTAGTCTTAGAATTTATCAAGAAAGAGAAAATGTATGTTAAGTTTTCCAAGTGTGAATTATGGTTGCAAGAAGTACAGTTTCTTGGACATGTGATTAATGAAGATGGTATTCATGTAGACCCTCGTAAGATTGAAGCTGTTAAGAATTGGAAAGCCCCTAGAACTCCGTCTGAAGTTTGTTCATTCTTAGGATTGGCAGGGTATTACCATAGATTCATTGAGAACTTTTCTAAGATAGCTAAGCCGCTTACTGTCTTGACTCAGAAAAGTAAGACCTTTGATTAGGTGAAGAACAAGAGAATGCATTTCAAACTTTGAAGGGTAAGTTGTGCGATGCACCTGTTCTAGCTATCCCTAATAGATCGGAAGATTTTGTGGTATATTGTGATGCGTCCGAGTTAGGGCTAGGTTGTGTGTTGATGCAAAGAGGTTAGGTTATAGCATATGCGTGCTCTAGACAGTTAAAAAATAATGAGAAGAATTTCACCACCCATGATATATCGATCATAAGAGTCTCCAGCATATCTTTAACCAAAAGGAGTTGAACATGCGTCAGCGTCGCTGGATAGAACTTTTCAGCGACTATGACTGCGAAATTTGCTACCATCCTGGTAAGGCGAATGTAGTAGCTGATGCACTAAGTAGGAAGGAGAGAGTGAAACCTAAGAGAGTTTGAGCTATGAACATGACCCTTCAGTCGAGTATCAAGGATAAGATACTAGCGGCTCAGGAAGAGGCATCTGATGAGCTGGCAGAAATGCAACGAGGGATGGATGAACTAATGGAACATAGAAGTGATGGAAGGTTGTATTACTTGAATTGGATATGGGTCCTTTTATAAGGTGATGTGAGAACCCTAATAATAGATGAAGCCCATAAGTCGAAGTACTCTATACACCCAGGAGCTGACAAGATGTACTATGATCTTAGGGATATGTACTGTGGCCAGGAATGAAAAAGGATATAGTTGTGTATGTGAGCAAATTTTTAACTTTTTTGATGGTGAAGGCTAGAAGCCATCTGGCTTACTGCAGCAACCTGAAATCCCTAAATGGAAATAGGAGAGAATAGCAATGGACTTTGTTACGAAGTTACCAAGGACTAGTAGTGGGCATGATACAATCTGGGTCATTGTAGACCGATTGACTAAGTCTGCTTATTTTCTACCTATGCGTGAGGACTATAAGATGGATAGGTTAGCTAGACTCTATCTGAATGAGATTGTTTCTAGGACACGATAGCCCGATCTATATCATGTATCTAGATCGTATATAACCGTTTCACATCAAGGTTGTTGGCAAACGAATGCAAAGGCATAGAAACCTATGGAGGGGGGGGGGGGAGTTTAGACATGAGTATATGGATTACCACCCTTCAGACCTGACGTGTCAGAGTGAAGCGTAGCTATCCGACCTTGGAAGCATCGCTTAGAGGCATTGCGTCTACTTGCGACTTTGGAGAGAAAGTTGGGGATGTTTATCTTCCATTAGTATGAGCTTTATCCGCATAACATATAGTCTTATCATTCTAGTGTGAGGTGTGCACCTTTCGAAGCCTTGTATGGTAGAAAGTGCCGCTTACCGATCATGTAGGTAGAAGTTAGAGAAGGGCAACTGATAGGACCTTAGCTAGTACAAGAAACTACTGAGAAGATCTCACAGATCAAGGATAGGCTTAAAGCTGCACGTGATCATCAGAAAATCTATGCCGATAAAAAGAGGAAACCTTTAGAGTTTAGTGTAGGTGAGCATGTTTTACTCAAAGTGTCACCTTGGAAAGGTATGGTACACTTTGGGAAGAAGGGAAAACTAGCACCTAGATTCATTGGACCTTTTGAGATCACCGAGAGGATCTGTCATGTAGCCTATAGACTTAGACTACCAGAAGAACTGAATGGTATTCATGACACGTTCCACGTGTCGAATCTTAAAAAGTATTTGGCTGACCCAACACTACAGATACCTTTGGATGAGATCTGGGTTGATGCTAAGTTGAACTATAACAACCCATAATTTTCCTCAATGTAATTTTCCATCTATTATATTAAATAGAACCATTTTTACGAAAACATTTTTGTTTTATTCCATCCATTATGTAACGTAACTTACATTTCCAAAGTAAACGAGCTCACGCACTTATCAATGCCAATTCTATCAACGTTTATATCAAATGAACGTTATAATATGTCAAGTAATATGTTCTAATATCCATTTTTACCACATACATTATCTATTTAATGTACCATTCATAACGTTTAATATAAAACGGACTTTATACATTAACATTTATATCAAAACCCCGACTTCATGTGATGTTTACAAACAATGCAAATGTACAAACTTATAAGGCTTGTGTACAAGGTTACAATGCAAATTTTTTGAATATCTTTTCCCTCCAAAACCCTAGTACAACTCCATTAAGCTCTAGGTACAACCCGATTATGCACAACATTCATATTAAGCCATTTTCCTTCCAAAATCTATAGGCATTTCGTACCACCATTCTAGCACGAGTTACAAGTCCCCAATGCACCACATTTAATTACCATTTTCCCTCCATTTCACTCCATACACTCGTCCTAATCTAACCCTAAACCAAAACCCTAGCAAACCCAAAACCCCCTAAATAGTTTTTTTAAACCAAGTCCTAACCTAGCTAGCTCCTTCCACACCTTGTCACCACCTTGTGCTCCAAGTAAACCACCTAGTCACCCCCTTTCACCACCATGCCGCCACCTCACTACCTCCTTGGTGAACCGAGCCCTTCCAACCCTTAAACACCTCTCTAAGCTATCCTCCTAGCTTCTAATAGTCGCCATTTCTAAGCTTGGCCACCACTCCTTCACTACTTGGCCATCACTCTAAGTTTCGAGCCCTATATATAGCCGAAACATGCACACCTCCATAACTTACCATTAAATCAAACACAACCTTAAAAATTAGGTTCTAGCCAAGCTAAGGAAGGGAAGGAAAAGTCTTTAAGCTATTTTGGAACCAAGGAATAAGAGAAGAAGAGTTCTTGATTCATCTCCTAAAGATTTTGACCCATATCAACCCATTTCGACCCATTTAAGCTCTTGTAAGTCTTATAACTTGTTCAATAAGCTCTTAATGTATCCTATATCCTTTATAAACTTTGATATAATCATTTGTACAAGCTAAACTCTTTTGGAAACCCTTAAACCTAATTAAGTCCTAAATGACCCATTTTGAAACCCTAATCCATTCGAACCCTATAAATAAGCTAGCTTAAGCTTATCCTAATCCTAATAAGCTCTTATGCATCTTTCATGATCATAAGGACTAAGATCTTGAACCCTAAGCCATTCATTTGATTTTCCTAAACCAAACGCACCTCTAAAACCCTAAAAACATATTTCGTAAACCCTAATAAGCTATAACCCATAAGCTAATCCTAAAAGCTATTCTAATAAGCTAACTTATCATTTTTATAAGCTTTGAAACCAACTCTAAAAGCTCTAAGCTTTCGGGTCTTAGTTTTAAAACCAAACACACCCTTTTTGAACTATCGAGCTTATAAGCTCATTTCATAAGCTTTAAGCTTGCAAAACCAACTTATTTTAGCTTATTGTGATAAGTTAAATGCTGCAAAACTAAATTGGATTCGAAAAATACAAAGTATATGGAATTTGGATTAAAAATGCAAATCGTGTTATGCATGAGGGGTATATATTGTAAACTTTGAAACTTTTAAACTTTCGGGCCAAAAATGTAATTACTCTAAAGTTAAACTACAAGGGCTTGTTTTGCCAAACTCTAAAGTTAAGGGTTAAATCTTTAAAATATATATAAAGGGGTTAAAATTGTAAAATAATATATACCAAGGGTATATATTGCCATTTTCGAATTCTTGAGGGTATAAAATGTAATATTTTTATATTAAATAATAAAAATATATTTAAACATTATAAGACTCGATTTTATTAAAACCCGACACATTTATCGTTTCATTCATCGATCGAAACATATAAAAATAATTATGTTATATATTTAACATAATTTATCATCTACTAGCTTTTGAAGAAACTTAAAAAGATAAAATCTTATCATTTAAACTATAACGTATCACGTTACTAGAGAATTTCATGTGAGGGGCTTTCATTTGGGTAGACGTTTTGACGAGTTGCTGGATTTACGATTTAAAGTGTCCTAGCTCCTCAAACGTTTACTACATGACCTCTGGATTATGATAGCCCGAACAGTGATACGATATTTTCACAAGTTAATAAACCAAATTAATATTTACGTTAAACTTTATGAAATAAAGTTTTGAAATATAAAACTAAGACTTGACATATTACCCTAGGTTGCGTGACGAAGCCGTTTATTTCCATTTGAGTCACTTTTGACGTCAATCAGATTTCCCTGTTAAGGTGAGTTCATAGTCCCACCTTTATATGTTTTTCCAAATCCCGTGGGGAGATACATGCTATAAACCATGAATACAAGTATTTTCCAATTGTATGCTATCCTGATATATTATTGCCTAAGTTACCTCCATTGCCAATATCTTTATATCATGAACCATTAATCACTTGTGTGTGAACGCAAATATTGTGGATAGATCTATCGGAATTGACGAATCCCGTTTGTGTTTACTAGTGAGGTAACCAAACGCACTATATTTGAGAAATAATGGGTAATTGGCAAATTACCTTTCTAGAAGGACATTTGTTCCTTAAATATCATTGATATGATTTTCATGTTAACGTTTGAGTGTCATGAGCTTAGTGTAATAATACTATATTCCATGATAATTGTAATTATTCAATTATTACCATTATGTTTAACTTGTATTCAACCATTATATTATAAACCTGTGAATTTCACTCAACCTTTGTGTTGACCCTTTTAGCATGTTTATCTCAGGTAATTAGCAGTTTAAGGCACAGAGTGGCATGGACTTGAAGATGCCCAAACCTGTTATCATTCAAGCACTATGTTTTATATCTATTTTTTGGATCATCCTTTGTAAAACACTGGGTAGGGAAATGCGATTATTAACACATGAAACTAAATTTTCAGCGCGCGCGTCCTTTATGAGTCGTTTTCTATGATTATGACTGTTGATTCATGAAGTAATACCCCAATTTAGCTTCCGCTGCTATGTTGAAATATCAGGGTGTTAAAGATTGGTATCAAGAGCCAGATTATAGAGAACAAGGTTAAAACCTAAACTATAACTACTTTTTCCATCTAAGAAAGTCCTCGTTGTGCGCGCGCGAGCATTTTCCTGAACGTATGTGTAAGAGATTTGCTAGCAGAATGATACTATAATTGTTTAGTTAAATATAAATGATTTTTATGATTATTTTCCACTGGGTTGGTTTACAGAGTTAAGTCTACATCCACCCATCTATTATCATCCTAAATCCATTCGATGTTTAGAATGCCCTTTTTCTCTACAGACTACACCCGTGTATTGCTTAATTACACATACCATTTTTCCATTAAAATCGGAACTTAAATACAAAAAACTACCAAAAATACATTGGTGGGAGTGTGGTAGTGTTGTGGCAGCAGGTAGCGAAGTTGCAGAAATGGATATCCAAGAAAAGGATGAAAAATCAAGCAAAAACGGACAAAACCAAGCACGGATTAGAAAAGCGTAGAAAAGCCAAAGTTAAATCGAAGCCAAAGTCAACAAAAAGTCAACAGTCAAGCCAAACCCGATACCGTAACCGAAGAATACTTAATGGACCCACCCGAACCCATCTAATGGGCCGGGTCAACCCATTAGTATATTGCATGAAGACTTATAGCCCAAAGTTTAAATAAAAAGCCCATTTCCCTTATAACACCAAACGGCCCAAAATCCATATACTAAGCCCAAACTGCCTTTAACAGCAGTTAACCCCTATAACCCTTAACCCCAAATATTTAACCCCACAAGGACTAACCTTGCAATACAAACCATAACTCTTGAGGACTGAAATTGCCATATCCCAAAAACCTTATAATACCACAAGGACTTAAAATGCAAAAACCTTATACAACTTGAGGGGCTCCTTTTGTCAACTTCCTAAACTTTCTCCCCTGCACAAAACAAACAGACACACACACCCTCCTTTCCCGCCAAAACCCACTGTTTAACCATCCCTGTCCCCCCACCTCGTTTACTGTTCACCACAGCCAAAACTATCACTCTCAAACCACACCCCACTTCACATGGGTATTTGCCATGCTGGCAATCCCTTAAAAACTCATTGGTTGAAGGAATAAGACATAAAGATAAAGGGCTGTGATCATTTACCTTGGGCACAAAGAAAAATGGAGGGCTTAGATCAACTTGGCAGTCTACTCACACAACTAACACATTGCTGAGCTCTCTCTATGAAGAAACACAGCCCAAGACTTGAAGATTTAGTATAAATAGCATAGTTTAGTTCATTTTCTTTTTTTGTCGAATTTTTATATTAGAAGGCAAAAGCTTGTAATCAAATATTTGTACCATTTTTAATACTGTCTTTTTAATTTAATATCATTTAAATTCCTGTCTTTAAATTATTTGTTCTTTTACTTTTATGCAATTTACTATTTTCATTTACATTATTGTCATTCAAGCTACATTGTCTTTTAAATATTGTCTTAAGGTTTTATAAAAGTTTTTGAGTCATTAAAAACTAATATAAAAGCTTATTTACTATTCTGTCAAAAAAAAAAAAATTCAAAATTCCAAAAAGAAAAATTCACAAAAAGAAAGCAAGGAGCAAGGTGTATTAAGGATGGCCTTTGGTTTAGTGCCTCATGGGAGGCTATGGGTTTTGTTTATAAGCTTTTGAAAGCTTATTTCATAGCCATAAGCTAAGGACCCTTGTAAGTTTTCTCTTTTTCCATTTTTGCTTATTATCACTGTTCATTTGCTTATTTTGTGCTTATTTGCTGCTTATCTTGCTTATTTCTGTTTGTGTATGCTTATTTGTCTCTTTTTAATGCTTTGATGTCATTTATTTTAAGTTTTCCTTAAAACTGCCAATTTTGCTTTGAAACTGCTCATATCTTTGTTGCTTATTCTAGTGCTTATTGTTTTGTTATTTTTGCTTATTTTAGCTTAACTTTGCTTGGTAAACATCTGTTTTTAAAACCTTTTGCTTAACTTGCCCTTTATCAGTTTTAAAAAGCATTTTAAAAGTTAAAGGGGTGTTTGGGTCAAGACCCAAAGTGGGTCATTTTAGGTTCAAAACCTATTGGGTCACCTTGGTTTCTTTTGGCTAGCATATTTAAGTGGTTTGTAAGCTGTTTTTAAAAGTGGTTTAGTTTTAAAAGTTTGTTTTTGAGTTTTCCTATTTGCCCTTTAAAACTGTTGGTAACAAAAACAGTCCCAAGGGGCTTATTTGATTAAGGCTTTCCAAGATCATTTTTTTGAGCGAGAGATGAGATTTTTAATGTCTTTTATTAGTGTCAATGCAGTAGGTTAGTTTACCTTTAAGTCTACTTTTGTGCTTTTTAAAATCTGTCATTTCTATCAAGTGTTTTCAAGTATTAAGAGCCCCTTTTTCAAACCTAATTATCAGATCCTTAAAATAGTTTTTAGCCTTTGAAAATTGGTGCACAAGCTCATTAGGAGCTTGTGTCCATATGTTTTTACTTGTCTTTTATTTTTGAGCTTATTTGCTTCCTTATTTATAGGCTGCAAAACAGCCCATTATCTTTGCAAAAATCCTACAATCAGCATATGCTATTTATGACAGCCTATTTCACAAGAGAGAGGGAGGAGGAAGCAGGAAGAGGAGGCAGACAAGGGAAAAAAAAGAGTAGGAGAAATGGGAAGAGGGAAAATAGGAAGGAGTAGTATAGCGTGCTGCGTACTCTGTGTGTCGTGAGTGCGTGAGCGTGCGTGATCTGTCGCTGAGCTGAGAGCTGTCGATAAAAAATCCTAAGAGAAATACACACGAGAGAGTATCGAGTGTAGCGAGGCGAATGATTCGAGCTGTGCGCGATAACACACGTAAAATTGCATTTCAAAATTGTATGTTCTTTGTTCTTTAGAAAGGCCAACGTCACTCTTTAAGCTGGATAATTTGCATTCCCTAGAGGACCCCATTAAGTGCTATAAATATTAAGTCTAATAGAGTCCCTTAGGCTGCCTGCACCCAGTTTGTGCTTATAGCTTATTTGCATTACTTGCTTAATCAGTTCTGCACTCCTTTGCATAATTTTGTTTTGCATTTGCTATATTAGATAAAGGACCTCATTTTTGTTTAGCTTAATTTTCCATTATTCTCTTGCTTCATTGCCCTAAAAGCATATCAGATAGCTTATTTTCTTACCCTTAGTGTAAAAATAGTGAATCTGCCCTTAGCCTTAGCTTATTTTCTCAGCTTATTTTTGATAGTGTGTGCTTATTAGGTGTTGTTTTAACTGCTGTGTTTGCTTAGTTTGCTTTTTGCCTAGCTTATTAGCCTTAGAATTAGCATAGCAGTTAGCTTATCCTAGCCTTAGTTTAAAAAAGCCCAAACTGTCAGCTTTAGTTGCTTATTTTCTAGCTTATTTTCACTTTTCATAAAAAAGTTGCTTTTTTAATTTTGCTTATTTTTGTTAGGTTTATAAGTTTTTTTTAAAAAAAGAGAAAAAAATTACATTTTTATCAAAAAGGGAGGCCAAGGATTCGAACCATGGACCTCCCCCTTTATAGCAAACGTCCCACACACACTCTCTACTACAAAAAGCGCCCTTTGGGTCTTCTCTCCAATCCCTTTCACCCCTTTATTCTTTTAACCTTGTTTTTCCTTTTAACCATTCAGCCACCGTTTTGCTTATTTCAGCTTATTTATAAGCCCTTTTTCGAAACTCTTATTTTTCATAGAACTAGCATGTCTTAATCTACTTTTTTGAATTTTTTCATAATTTTCCTCATTAGTTTAATATTTTTAATTAATTTTTCTTTTTAAAATCGTTTTTAATTCATAATAAATTATTAAAAAGTCAAAAAATATAAAATTCTTTTTTAGAAAATTTTCTTTTATCATTTTGCACCTAGGAAAAATAAAATTACATTCGTAGGGTTTAAATTTCAAAGTTTCGTTTTTTAAAGAAAGGGTTTCGAATCCCGTTCTCGTTTTCTTCGTTTTTTCAAATTTAGAAGCTTTCGTTTTAGGATTTTCTTTAATATTTCTTTTAGTTTAATTATTTAGGATAATTAAAAAAAATCATTTTAGGTTTAATTTTTGATAATTTAGGGTTTTTAAAGTCGCGTTTTTACGTTCCCGTTTTCGTTTTACGTTTAAATCATTTATTGTTTTCGTTTTACGGTTTTATTTACTCGTTTTTGCATTTTTATTGTAGAAATTAGAAAACCAAATCCAAAAACCATCCTTAACCATTCAAATTACACGATCACAAACGTCTTCGATTTTCAATCCGCACCTTGACGGGATTACGACTTCGGGTAGGTTTTGAGGGATTGTGCTTTGTATAAAAGCGAATCTTTTAAAAGCCTCTTGGAATACTTACTATTGATTTTTATCCTTACGTATTTATATTTATATATTTATTTATATTTATATTTATACAAAAAGGCTAGAATCAATTTTTGGCTTCACTGGACTATTCCCCAGCCTCACCGGGGAACACCTCTTCTGACTCTAAATCTGAGTCTGACCCTTCAGAGGATCTATCTGAGGATCGTTCAGCCCCACTAGCCATCACACCTTTTCCCGATGATTCGTATATGCAGATCAGACGAGCGTATTATGCCACTAATGAGGAATCATCTAATTTAATTATCCTTATCCACTAATTCACACCACCAACCTGCACAGTTTGTCCCTGTGAAGAAAGGCCCAACATCTACAGCCTTAGAGCCGAACCTTTCCATGCAAGTGCCATCTTAGGTATCACCATCCATAGTATGACTCTTCATTCAATAGTTGAAGACCGGCCCCGAAAGGGTACAGGCACCAACTAGCTCATATTGCATCACCACCTGATTTGGCCCTTCACCTCCAGTAGTACCCATCATCACCATTTATCTCATCCCCGAGCTCTTCCCTGAGGAGATATATGCTGCCCTCAAAAATGAGCCCACTTCTATCACACAACCAACCTTCCCCTACTGATCTTCTTCTCCCCACCTCGGTATTTGAGATTGGGAGATAATTCTCAGACTATGCTGCGCATCGACAACCCACATCTTAGCCCTTAATGACGCCCGTTCCTGGAGCGCCATGAAGAACAATCGATACTTTTTGAATAACTTAGATGAGTTTCCCATGAACGCATATGAGCAGAATATAGAGTATTATTTGATTCAGGAGCCGATAAAAGTTTCGTATCCATATCTCTTGCTTTCATGCTTAATATCCCACCAATCACATTAGATACCACCTATGACATCGAAATGGCCGATGGAAACCTATTAGGCACTAATACCGTTATCCAGGGTTGCACCCTGATTTTGTTAAACCAACCCTTCGAAATTAACCTCATGCCGATTAAACTCGGTAGTTTCGACGTCGTCATTGGTATGGATTGGTTGTCCAAGTATCATGCCAAAATTATATGTGACGAGAAAGTCATCCACATCCCAATCGACGGTGAAACTTTGATCATCCGAGGTGATCGAAGTAAAACTCGACTAAGCCCTCATAGCCGGTAATTAAAACACGAAAGATAAATATAAGGGGGATTGTCAGAGTTTTCATATAGCCCAAGTATGGAGAAGAAGTCAGACGAAAGACACTGGAAGATATACCAATAGTTAGAGAATTCCCGAAAGTTTTTCCGGTAGACCCCTACCCGGCCGGGCCTCTCGGTTCGCCAGAGTAGTATTTTTCAAATCGATTTGATAAAAAGGTGCGGTAGCCAATGGGCTCGAGCACCCTTAAAGATTAGACATCCTGGTGAGTAAATACTGGTAAATCATGATCAAAATAACAAGAGTGTAGCAGAGGCAAGAGAGGCTTTTATGCACGACCAAGGAACTGCGCGCAATGTAGGGAGCGTAACTTGTAGTATTTGTAGATAATATTGTAAGATACGGGATGAGTTTTCAGAATATGTAGTAGTTATCGGGGGTAATTGTCTGATTAAGTCTCTAATTAATGTATAGCGTTTACCATTTAAAAAGGGGTGAGATGTTTTATTAAGACAAATTATAGGTTCGAGGGTGAATAGATAAGGAATTTTAGGTCCGGTGGGATATCATAAAGTATGAGGGAGGTATTGTGTAAAGGATAAGTACAAGAGAAGTAGCTTAGGCACTGGGCTTCATAACGTGCGTAAGGCGAGAATCTAAGAATGGTAAAAAGTTGAGCGCGTGTGGTTTAACCAATGACTGAGCTGGTTGCAGTGGTGAATCATCATGAGAGGCCGTGGTGTGGTTGTGCAGAACCGGATACTTGGGGATAAATTTGTGATAATGTGTTCAAAAAAGTCGATGATATGTCTCATCTACTACCGGCGCAATAAAGAGAGAAGAACACGGGAGTACCTCGCGATCGGAAACAATCGAGAGGAGAGTTACGTGGCAGAAGATGGGAGAGTATGTGTATATGCCGATAGTTTCTCCAAGGTGATTTGAGACGATGTATAGAGTATCGAGTAGATTGGCTCGGGGGTGAACGTGATGATGACATTCGCGAGAGAATATCACGTTTACGGGCTCCAGGGGGACGAATGATGTGTAGCAGTGTCAAAGATTGGTCATGCGTCCTAGCCATACAACGAAGAGAACGCCAATGTCTACTGTGGACTTAGAGTGCGAGAGGCTACAGCTTATGCAGTAATAGGTGCGACGAGATGTATATATGATATAGTGTGTATGTATAAGAAAGGAAAAAAGAATATGTGAGCTGTAGCTTAAGAGGCCTATAAAAACAAGAAGTCGTAGAGCTGGGGGAGAAGACCAAATTCATGAGCGAGAGCCAACTGCTGCACCCCATAATAGTTCTGGTGTTGTAGATGCTTCCCAATCATAGCATGTAGACGCGGAGAGAGAGAGAAGCGAGTCGGCGATGATTATGTATCGTATAGACGCTTTGAAGCAGGTATATGGGATTGCGATCATGGGGCCAAAGGTCGAGTTGGTGAGGCTGGGGTTGTTTATGTAGCATGAGCAAACATGAGGAAACAATGTGTGTATGCTTAGTGCATGCCGCGCGCGACTGTCTAAGCCCTTATAGCCGAGACTCAGAGCTATTAAGCTACTACGACTAGTTAGGAGGGGGGTCTTCATCACCCATTGTGGAGATTATATGTGTTCACATCGAGGATACAGTGATGCATGCGCGGTGTGCGTATAACAATGTTGTGAGGTCTGCAGCTAATATGATTAGACGTGGTGGCCGCGAGAACAGTATGATGCAGGTATAGGGTCTGTGATATGCAGCCTGGATGAACATAGGGGAATAGAGTGCGCATCAACATAGAGCCTTTACAGAGCTGAATCTCAAGTATGTGATAGGAGCGCGATTTATGGAGGCAGGGGGGGTGGACAGATGCCGAGTGATTGGGTCTTGATCAGAACATATTGCTTGCGAGTTCGGGGGTTGGGAGATTACGTATTATATGTGGAGGGAATCGGTGATACATCGCGGGATATGCTGTAGGACATCAAAGGGTGCAAAGAGGCTTGCGGGCATGATAGTGCCTTAGTGCCGAACAGTGGGCGAGCAAACGAGTACTCCGAGCGTGGGACCGAGTGTATCTGAGTGTGTATTATATCTATGACCCTCGATATACCCGCCTGAAGATATACCCATCACAAATGTCCATCTGTTTAGACGGGTGGTTTTTGGGATAGGTGTTGCCGCAAAGCCGAATAGAGCTCAGACAGAGTGAAACGTAGGGAGAGCAGGACAGTTGTGACTAGGATACAGACGCTGTTACAGGAAGGACAAATGCGATTTGAACACTGTACGTCCTGATGGAACTCTTACACTAACTAGACAAGAACCGCTAGCTGGTTACCAATCTGATTTGAGTCTGGTTCAGACTTTAGGCTCATGTTTGAGGATTCTCCAGAAAGTTTGAGAGTAGAAGCCATCCCGCAGATGGTTTTTCTGACAATGAATGTATCAGGATCTATAGACACTCACAAACTGCTATATTGATGCGAGTCGCGCGTACATGAAGGCTATCTCATTCGCTAGAGCAAGAGGAGTGATGAGTGTCTAAGTCTTCTTGTCACATGCTATCTTCTAAGGAGGGTAAATAAGGAGCGTGTTCGAAGACAGCCAATCTCGTCTTGTACTGATTTACGCGGACGCGAAAGATTCGCAACACATAGGGGAAATATAGGAGCTCGGAGCGTGGCAAGCTGAATGGTGTGCGCGAGGGGTTGCGAGGTTCGCGCACAAACACGGTACCGAAAACATCAAGCCGCGACATGACCCGCAAGAAAGAAGTGGGGTGGAAGGGGGTTTGTCGATATTTTTGGGGTCTTGTATGTTCGTGCGGGTACATGAGACGTAGAAAATAGGGGGGGTTTGGTGCAGAAGGAGGATTGTGATCGTTTGGTGATCTCTTAAAGATACCGGGCCTTGGAAAATACCAAATCCTCCATTTCATCCCCACCTGCTCCAGAGCAAACTCAGTAACTGTGAAACCCTTACAAGGTTGTACAATCGCCAACATTCGTGCACGTGAACCATAGAGGAACATGACCATATTTAGAGACCGAGGAGAACGGTTCAATACAATTAGCACGAACACGACATAACTCTGATGCCTCCCTAACACTCAAGACGGAGGCAAGGAGTATTAGGCGAACTCACTAAGCTCACAAAGGACCCTATCTAATTTATCTCTGGGATACTTTAGCTAGTATCAGTGGATCTCTACATAGATTCGCGATTGTGATCTCGGCAATGGTCTAACTCTTTTCACTCGTCATCTTCACCATCTCTCTCAATATACACAGCGCACGCGGTGGGTTTAGGGACCATACCGCAACTGATGCCAACAAAAGGGTACACACAGGACCGCAGATCTCCTCTTCTTACAGAGTGGGTGAGGAGCAGAGAGCGCACGCGAGCTCGCGAGCGTCATTCTCTGAGTATAGTCTCAGCTGCTAAATAGTTCGTTTATAAGATCATAATATCTGTTCTACATGATGTTAGCATCACAGTCTATTATATTAAAGTTGAATAGAGATTCAGTATACGTCTCGACGTACTTTCACGGGGACATTATAGTTTAAAGATATCTATTCATATACACACAAATCAATGGAGGGCAGAGTATTGAGACCATTGACGTACACACATCAAGATATTCTGTGGGTGAGAGGAGTCACTTTATAGCATGGTGTCCAAACAACTAAACTCGAGTGAGAGACACGGCCTGTACGACACTACAAGATATACCAGAGCTCCTTAGATTAGTTGTTAGGGTGAGTGCCGCGGTATAAGACATTGGTAAAGGTATGTCTCAATGTAGATGGATCAACGAGTCGTTAATATCCCGAGATAGTACACACACACGAGAAGTTTTATGTTATATTGAAGTAGAGATTGTACTAGCCACAAATAATCTAGATGTCTTCACATGCGTTATGGGGACAAGCGGACAATTGTCATGCATGTAGCAGAGGACTCGGCACACAACAGAGCAGTGAACAG
This sequence comes from Tanacetum coccineum, assembly GCA_026074375.1. Taxonomy (NCBI): domain Eukaryota; kingdom Viridiplantae; phylum Streptophyta; class Magnoliopsida; order Asterales; family Asteraceae; genus Tanacetum; species Tanacetum coccineum. The sequence goes on along the minus strand of BQNB010038080.1, from coordinate 20,771 downwards.
TCTAGGGACATACTTTACTCGATGATCGGCTTTTATACGAGAGTGGGGAGCTTGTGGATTTCTATGACAGAGCGTGCGTGACGCGTAAGTGATCAATACACACTATGAGTCTTAAGGAGAGCGGTTAGGACAAGACGATCGGCAGAAGAGGAAACATATACTGCGGGGGGTGGAAGAAGCTTGAACTCACTTTGCTGCACACCGATGTTGTTGTTAGCGTGAATCATTAACACACAGAAGCTATTGAGACGATTATGTCATGTCTTCAATGAGTATCCTTAGAGGGCAGCAGGGACACGGGGGCGCGTTTTTCTCCAAACAAGTTACCACGACGCGGCGCACGCTTCACAGAACATCACTTACCCTATATGATGTCTAGTTAGAATAGTATATCAAAGAGCATTATAGAGCTGAAAAACACGATGAGTGACTGAGTATTAGTCCTAATATATCTCAAATAATCGAGAGAGAAGGGCATCGCCCGAGGCGCTATCACATCTGGAATCGTTCACATGGTCCGTATGTTCATCAATGAGGGTATAGTATAATCAATCTAGAGTTGTTGAAATCGCATAGTTATGTGTTCGATTCAGGTCGGACTGACAATAGGATGTATCGTTGATCTTAGTAAGGATGGATAACATGATCACAGTAGTGGGAGTGGTTGAATGACGCTATAGATCACAGTAATAAAGAGTAATCAGCAACACCACAGGTGGTATGAGGACCTATCTTCATGTGATGGAGGTGTTCTGTTAGCGAGAGCCATATCCGGGCTGCGCCACTCAGGGAAATTGGTAAAGCATAAGCTTTACCGACGTACTCGGGACGTTCGGGAACTTCATCGTAGAAGTGATCTTGTTGAAATAACGGATGTGAGCATGAGGGTCTTCTTTGTCATGTCCGAAAAATTGTTTTTTTTTAACGAGGGTAAGCAATCCGTGCTTAAGCTCAAAGTTTTCCGCGGTGATCTCGGGAACAACGATGGCATCCTCGTAACCCTCGGTGGGTGCTTCGAGCAATTGAGCCATAGTACGATTATCGTCCATCGTAACTACGGGAGGAGCTTGATTTTCAATAGGTTCCACAAGATTGAATGGTTCAACAAAAGTCGGGTTGACTTGTTGTTTGATTGACGGTTAGAATTACGATATTGAGAAACGAGTAACTTCAACGATAGTACGAAGCTCGGGTTCGACTACGTTTGGAGCACGTCCTCTATTTCAACGTCTCGGAATGGTTACGTTCGAATTATTTGGAAAATTGGAATTTCTAGTGCGCATGCACTAATCAAACAAAACTGATAAAAGAAATGAGAAAAAAGAAATATTTTTGTTTACCGAATAATCAACAAACTTAGGGTAACTCCCTTAAGTAAAATAAATTTTACAAAAGAGGTGCGCCTTTTTCGTAAGTGACACAAACGGTAAATTTTTTTGATCTTAGGTTCGGGAACTTATTGATGGATAATACTTCAGTTGAAAGTATTATTTGTTGGTGTTCTTTTACCAACTTGGTAAATTTTTTATTTCTTATATATTCACAAGAAAAATCAAAAAATCCAGAAGAACAAATATTTTTGTATTTTTTTTATTTATTAATCTTCTACTTATACTAAAAAGAAAAGAAAAATATATTTTTTAATTTTTTTGTATTTTTGATTTTCTCAAAAGCGTAACTTTCGAAAACGAAAGGTTCTTCAAATCACGATCGACAAACTGCAAACGAAGGAATCTTAATCACAAATCCCCGGCAGCGGCGCCAAAAACTTGATGTATTATAATCTATACGTATAATAATATAACGATAATGAAATTCCTAAACTACCCTTGAGGACAAAGGTAGTAAGAAAAATCACACAAAAATATCCTAAGTAAGAAACCGGTAAGTGATTACCGGGTCGTTTTCCCAAAGACTTTTGAAATTGAGACCTCGTTCGTTATTTGGACAATTACTTGAATTGGTTCGAAGATAATTTGTTTTCTAAAATTCTAATAGTGAGCAAATAAAAGGACAATTAAACCTAACTACGAGAAAAACAATAACGGGAAATTAAATTTTAACTAAAAACGCAAATCGGGAATCCTAAACGGGACCTAAAAAACTAAATCAACAAAATTAAGTCCTACAATGATCTTTTTAGTTTTTATAAGTTCTAATTGACTAAAAAGCTAGGACAAAGAAAACTAGACTAAAAACGAAGAAGATTTAAGCTTAAAAACATGAACGGGATTCAATCCCGTTCTTTAAAAAACAAGATTTTGCAATTTAAACCATACGAAAGCAAATCTAATTTTCCTAGGTTCTAAATGTTAAAATAAAATTTTCTAAAAAATAATTATATTTTTTTGACTTTTTTATAATTTTTTATGAAATAAAATGATTTTAATGAAATTAAATGTTTAAAAATACTAAAATATTTATAAAAAACTAGAAAAATTACGAAAAATAGCTTGAATGGTAAGGAATCTAGGAAAAATAAGATGGGGAAAACAGCTTATCGAATAAGCTGTGAAATAAGCTAAAACAGCTTATTATACTAAAATGCCTAAAACGTATATAAAAGATTAATTATGCAATCCTATACCGAAAAAGACCCAAGGGCGAGTTGGTAGTGGAGTGTTTAAAAGACTTAAAAATAAGCACTTTTTACAAAAACACTTTTTTTTATAAATAAAAAATAAGCACGAAATAAGCTAGCAAATGAGACAGAATAAGCTAAACACTACTAAACCTTATAATGCTAACTGTTTAACTACTTGGGCACAATTAAGCAAACCAAAAAGAGGATTAAGCTAAAACAAATAAAAAGGCATATCTAAAAAGTACTTAGGAACAAAAATAAGCAACTACAATAAGCTAGAATGGCAGTTTACTTAAAAAGCTATAAAACTTAGAAATTTTAAGCTAAAATGCAAATAAGCTTGAATAAGCTCTAAACTAAAGGAAAATAAGCTAAAGGGGACTTATACTAACCTAATAAGCTATACTAACCTATAATAAGCAAATGAAATAAGCAGATAAGCTTAAATAAGCAAATGAAAAAGATTTAAACAGAATCAAAAAAGATTTTCTCAAACTTTTTGAATACTAAGCAAAAACTCAAACCAAATAATGCAGACTGAAGAGCTTTGTCTCTAACCTTTTTTTAACACATTCATAAACACAAAAACAACACAAAAACACAATAAGATTGAAAAAGCTGTTTGTCCATTTTTTCAATACTAGTCAACTTTTTCGAGTACTTAAACAAACCCTACTTGTTAGCCTTAAAAAGAAGCCCACAAACAGATCCTTATGGAATTATTAACCTTCAATAGATGAAATTTAGACCTTATACGAACATAGTAACAAGAATCAAAAGAGAGGTTGAAATTAGGATAAGCAACAAAAAGCAAATGAAAAATACATTTAAACACGAATCAAAAAAGATTTTCCTCAACCTTAAGAATACTAAGCAAAAAACTCAAACCAAAATAATGCAGACTTACGAGCTTTGCTCTAACCTTTATTTTTAACACATTCATAATCACAAAACACAATAAGATAACACACAATCAAATAATCCACTAAACATAAGACTACAACTAAACAGATTAAAAACAATAAATTATTAAAACCTTAATTTTGGATTTAAACTTTAAGACTTCTAAAACAAAATAAATTTTATAAAACTAATTCTACCTAATCAAAGTTGACTAAAAAGCACAAAGCAAGATTTGACCCTTTTTCACCCATTTTATCTATTGTCCCAAATACCCCTTTAAGTGACAGTTTTCATTTTAAGCTTATAACTTTAAGATTTAAATAACAAAGCTTCAATACCAGATAGTGACAAGGTAAAAACGAGCTTATTGAACAGATTTAACTAATAGAATAAGCTAGATTAATAAGCTAACCACTAAGCTAATTTTTTTGGTTTTTTAACTGATTTTATGACAAATAAGAGCAGATTATGAAAACTAAGATTTCAAACTAACAAACAACTATATTAAGCATAAAAACATATATATTAAACATCAATAAGCTACACTACACACTAATAAGCAAACAATAAACACTATTTAAGCTAAATGCAAAATTTAAGCTATAAAAGGAAAAGGAAAACTTACTTAAGCCTCTGCTCTAAACAAGGCTAACATTAGGCTCAAATGAGCTATCAACAAGCTCCAGCTTATCCTAAGATAAGCTGGTAGGGTCCTGGAAGTCCTTCCATAACTGACTTCCCTTCCATAATAAACTGAGGTAAATTTTGAGGGTGAATTTGTTTGAATAAAGCTCAGTTAAGCTTTTATAAGCTTAACTGAGTTAGTAACCAGCTTATGAGTAGACTAGAGCTTATGAGCTTATGGTAACAAAAATAGAGCTGCACGAAGCCCCGTGCTCTCTGATCTGAATGTTAGGCACAATCTTTCAGCAACACCAAACTGTAGAGGTGTTTTTGGGACCATTTTCAGCATCACCATCCCGTTCTTGACACAAAACTTAATCGGTCACCTACTATACTCTCCACTATTATAACTATTTATAAGACTTAAAAATAAAGCACTTTAAAAAAAACACTTTTTTAATAAATAAAAAATAAGCACGAAATAAGCTAGCAAATGAGACAGAATAAGCTAAACACTACTAAACCTTATAATGCTAACTGTTTAACTACTTGGGCACAATTAAGCAAACCAAAAAGAGGATTAAGCTAAAACATATAAAAAGGCATATCTAAAAAGTACTTAGGAACAAAAATAAACAACTACAATAAGCTAGAATGGCAGTTTACTTAAAAAGCTATAAAACTTAGAAATTTTAAGCTAAAATGCAAATAAGCTTGAATAAGCTCTAAACTAAAGGAAAATAAGCTAAAGGGGACTTATACTAACCGACTTAATCAGCTAGACAACCTATTAATAACAACTGAGCCACGTGGCTAAACACAAGCGGGAAAAAGCAAAGGAGGCACTTTTGAGCTTAAAAATAAGCTCAAAGATGGATCCTTGTGGCTTAATGAGTTATACCACTGAAAAGCTCTAACAATAAACATTAATCAAAAAGGAGTTTGAAAAACAAATAAGCCTTAAAAAAGCTTGTATGACGAAAGCTGTTTGTCCATTTTTTCAATACTTAGACAACTTTTTCAGTCTTAACAAACCCCTACTTTTGAGCTTAAAAATAAGCCCACAAACAGATCCTTATGGAATTTTAACCTTCAAACAGATGAAATTTAGACCTTAAAGAACAAGTAACAAGAATCAAAAGAGAGTTTGAAATTCAGGATAAGCAACAATAAGCAAATGAAAAACATTTAAACAGAATCAAAAAAGATTTTCTCAAACTTTAAGAATACTAAGCAAAAACTCAAACCAAATAATGCAGACTTAAGAGCTTTGTCTCTAACCTTTTTTAACACATTCATAAACACAAAAACACAATAAGATAAAACACAATCAAATAATCAACTAAAATAAGCTACAACTAAACAGATTTAAACAATGAATTCTTAAAACCTTAATTTTGAGATTTAAAACTTAAGAACTCTAACAAACTAAATTTTATAACTAATTCTACCTAATCAAAGTTGACTCAAAAGCACAAAGCAAGATTTGACCATTTTTCACCCATTTTATCTACTGTCCCAAACACCCCTTTAAGTGACAGTTTTCATTTTAAGCTTATAACTTTGAGATTTAAATAACAAAGCTTCAATACCAGATAGTGACAAGGTAAAAACGATCTTATTGAACATATTTAACTAATAGAATAAGCTAGATTAATAAGCTAACCACTAAGCTAATTTTTTGGTTTTTTAACTGATTTTATGACAAATAAGAGCATATTATGAAAACTAAGATTTCAAACTAACAAACAACTATATTAAGCATAAAAACATCCATATTAAACATCAATAAGCTACACTACACACTAATAAGCAAACAATAAACACTATTTAAGCTAAATGCAAAATTTAAGCTATAAAAGGAAAAGGAAAACTTACTTAAGCCTCTGCTCTAAACAAGGCTAACATTAGGCTCAAATGAGCTATCACAGCTCCGAACTTATACCAAGATAGCTGGTAGGGTCCTGGAAGTCCTTCCATAACTGACTTCCCTTCCATAATAAGTTGAGGTAAATTTTGGAGAATGAATTTGATTTGAATAAAGCTCAAAGTTAAGCGTTTATGAGCTAATTGAGTTAGTAACCAGCTTAGGAGTAGACTAGAGCTTATAAGCTTAGGGTAACAAAAATAGACTATTTCAAACAATTATGTATCAAAGTAAAGCAACTAAGAACCAATTGATCATTAGAAAAACAAAATTTTATTACTAATTAAAACTGGTTACAAACTAAAATTAAAAGTTACATTGAGTAAAAACACTAAGCTAAAAACTATTTTAAAAGAAAAATTACATAAGCTGATTTAATAAGCTACCTAAAAACTACTCCTAGATTAAGCTCTCTTTCTTGTGAGTGAGGATGGTCTCGTATTTATAGCCAGAGAAAAACTTCTAGGTCTCCAAGTTAGTTAGACGCTCCTCTTGATCCACACCCTTCATTCCTTGCAATCATTGGCTCTTCAATCTTCACCGTTGGATCATTAAGTGAGCACACGGATTGCCAGTGTGGCAATCCGTGTGTCAGAGGCTTTATGCTTCTTTAACAAAGGATTTAGTGTAATTTTTCATTCCTTGTGTGTTTCTTGTAAGCCCGCGTGTCATTCATTTGAGGTGTCTTAGCCAATCAAAAGCTAGGGATGACGTTTTCTTTTGCCAGCGTGGAGCTTGGTACTCGAATTTTTGTTCCACATAGTCAATTGGGATTTACCCTTTGTATATGATGCAAGGTAAAATGAAAGAGACGATGAATAGTAAAAACAAACTTTCCCGCCCTCTTTTCTTTTCTTTTTATATCATTGTTTGACCCAGGAGTGTGGTGTTGACTTGGGCTCGGGTATAAAGGAATTGGGCCACAGGTTTAATTAAAAGGGATTTGGGACGGGTAAAAAGGGTATTGTTATAAAGGGTAACGACCGTTGTCCCTTTAATAAAAAGAGATAACGGTGTTAAGGTTTAGGGACTTTTGGTGAAAGTTATTTAACATTAAGGGTATTTTGGGTATTTTAAGGGTTTTGGCATTTTGTGAGTTGACCATTGTTGACTAAGGGTTGACTTTTGATGACTTTTGCTAGAAACTTCCGGCTCTTGTGCACTCTATCCGTTCCCGTGTCCGTGTTTATCCGGTTTTGACCGTTTTCTTATGATTTTTGCATTATTCGTACCTACACATTCACAAACAACAAAATACACAAATACAAGCATATTTTTGCACATTTTGATCATTTAAAGGCCATTTTTGATATAGAAAGGATATGTGATTTCTCACATATCAGAGTCCTTTCGACCTGTACTCTTGATTAAACCTTTATAAATCCATTTAACTTGTTTATTCATAGTTTTCAATTATAAAATATCAAACATACACGCGCGCTAACATTAGGAATAAATCATGACAAGAAATCCTTTCGACCTATAGATCCGGTTATGATTTACCAACAAGTTATTTAGAAACATATCAATTCAAACAAAAATCATAAGCAAAATCATATGTCTATATTTCAAAATACCAAACACGCTATTTCAATGTTTACATCATTCTAAACAAGTAAACAAAAACTACTCCATGATTATTTCAACCAAACACAAAGGATCAACAATCATATCAATAGCAAACATCTTGAAAAGTAATAGAGTTTACCCAAAGTATGATTAAAATAAGTAAAGATAAAGGTTTGGAGCAACCTTCAAGCCTCCAATTGACTACAAGTGATCTACCAACCATAAAATGATGTCAAACACTAAACTTCAAGCGATCTTGCACTACTTCTAGAAATGGCAGAGGTGTTTGAGGTCTTTTAGGAGAGATGGAGTGGTGAAAATTCGTCCTTAAGAGTGGAGGGTGAGCATGTTGGAAATTTAGTTCAATTATGGGTTCAGTTCATACCAGGTAATGAGACTGCAGGTACGAAGTGTACTCCTATAGGTCACTGAATACCCTGAATCTGATAGTGTTAAAAGGGAATTCAAGTCGCTGATGAAGTTCAATGAATTCACTATTCAGTGAGTGCAACTCTGGACTGAATGATATTAATTGACGACATCAAATAACGAATATTTTATAGCATCATTTATCCTATGTAAATTGCCCATTTTATATAGTTATTGCACGAATTGGTACTTAATTGCTTTAAGTTGTTATTTGCGGTAATCATGGAGCAATTGGTGAAGTTTGACTAAAAGGCACACATTTTAGAGCTTAAACGAAGAAATCTGAAGATTACTGTTCTGACAACCTATACGCCATATCCATCAAGGAAGATACGGCTTATCTGTGCCTGCACTTCATAAGTAACCACGAAGATTTGAAGCCTTACACACCGTATCCAGCTTATTATATACGACGTATTGAAGAACAAGTGAAGAATATTATGGAATATTATAATCATGGTCCCTACTCCAAGAAACCCCCAATACGCCGTATTGAGTTCATTCAATACGACGTATCGATGATTTTCCAAAACCTATGAATACAAATCCTAAATACGAATTTTAGGGTGTGCATATCTATACTTATGAAACCCTAACCACAAAATTCGATTTCCAGAAGAGAAGAAGAGCAAAGAAGGTCAAACAACGTGCTTCAATCCGTAGGAAAACCCTTGTAATCATCTATACTCTAATAATCGTTTGATTTTTGGTATCATTCGTTTAACTTGGTTAGGTTACCTTGGTTGTTTGTTTATTATGTTTGTATTCGATACAATGGTTATTGGCTAATTCCTTTAGGTATTAGCCATGTTTATGATAATTTAATGTTTGGTTTGTTTATCTCGATTGCTTAATTATCGTTGTTTGTTGATTATGTTTATTAATTTATACTCGTTTACGTGCTTAAGTATGCAACCTATCATTCAACTAGATCTAGGAATGCAAAATATAGAGCTAGCTAGATGTCGGGATAGCTCTCCATATCTGCAATTTATATATCTAGAATCATAGGATCAGAAATAATGACCTATCCTTGCCATTGGTTTAGTGAAAAAGTTGGACTAGCAGGTGACCTAGGATCAACAAATGACGTTATGATTCCCTTGGTAAGGACCCGGACAGTAAAATACTAGTATATAAAGAGCCGTTAAGCAGTAAGTTAGTAAAGTCTCGTTGAGCTAGGGTTTAATAAGATCACCATTATTAATCTCCTAAGATAGATTATAATCAACATAGATTGCTTTATGCGGATGCGTTTAATTATGACAGAATTGGCGTGTCTAGGTTTTAGGAAGAAGTACCGCCTAAATTTAAGAATGATATATCCCTTCGAGATAAGACAATCATTGCACTAATAAGCAAACCTGCATTATATTTGATTATTCATGGTTAATATGTTTTCCTTATAATAGGCTTGACCGCTCTTCTATCTTTTGATTATCAGCTTGCATGAGTTATCGTAACCAAAGTAGATAGAGGTTACCACCAAAACCCGTGCCAGTCTCTCAGATTGAAAACCCCCTTCACATTAGAATTAGGACTAACTTAGGATTAACATAGACTAGAACTAACATAGATAACTAAAATACTGGTAGACTTAGGAATTAACGCTCTCACTCTTAGTGATTGACACTCTATTTACCAACGAACCTACAACTGATCGGGTACACTGCCCGTTAGTGTTTGTTAATTGGTATTTCGGCTAAATATAAATGTAAAACTTGATAATTAATTTACTTATACATGACGAAGCACATCAAGTTTTTGGCGCCGCTGTCGGGGAGTGAAGTTGTTTAATTTTTATTTTTATTAGTATTTTAGTTCTAACTTTTATTTAATATAGATTTAGTATAGTTTAATCTGGTTTAATTTTTTATTTTTGAGTCTTAGTGTCGGATCGTCCATTTCACCTGAAAGTTTTTATAATTTTATTTGTGTGTTTGTTATACTTTTTTTATTTTTGTTTTCTGTACACTGTTCTGGTCGAATTATTGATACGGCGTATTTACCAGTTGAATACGGCGTATCAACCTTTCATTGCCAATACAGCGTATTCCATTCAAACAGTCAATACGACATATTCAGTCAATTGAATACGGCATATCGACTATCTAATATAGCAGCAAACTTTAAATTTTCATATTTGATTTTCGAACTTAGTTTTATGTATTAACTTTCTTCCGAGCAAATCCTACTGGTATTTTTACCTTGGTTTCAGGATTGTGCTGATTCTGAAGGTTCAATCGAAGAAGTTGTAACTGAAACTATGACGGAACCAGCTTTGGGAGAATACATGGTGGAAGTTCGAGCGGATTATGGCTCGAATACTACTACACCAAGGTTCAACAAAAATGCTAAATTCGAACTAGGTGACGAATTTTTGAAAATACTACGTGATAATGCTTTCAATGGAACGAATGGCGATGACGTAGTCGACCACACTACAAAAGTCCTCACAATACTAGAGTTAATTAAAATTCTCAATGTTGATCCCAATCAACTTCGAATGCATGTTTTCCCACTCTCCCTTACTGGAGCTACACGAAAGTGGTGGATAGATGAGGTAGATGGCAAAATCACTACTTGGGGAGAATTAACAGAAAAATTCTTTCATAAATACTGCCCCCTATCCCATACCAGGAAAAATTCATTGATTAGCGATGATGTGGATGATGGTCTAGATTACATTAACTTCATAAATTGGTTGAATTGAAAATTCAGAAACCATAGGAGAATGGATGGGAGAACCAAAAATGCACTATGGGATTTTTGGACGAAAGGTGGTGACGATGAAGTATTGATGGGTGACATTGTATCAAGTGATGATGAATAGAAAGTATCTAACAACACAAACCACCTGAACAACAATGTAGACCTATTTTTCAAGCCTTATTTGGATGCTCAAGAGGGGAACTACATTTGTAAGTTTGAAAAGGTTTGACAAGGTTTTGATGAACATAAGCCAAAGACTTATAAGCGTAACGTCAGTGAATTGGATGATATTTCGGTTAGTAATAATCCACCCTACCTTTATAATGAAGAGGAGGAACTGCTCAATGAAGGGATGTGCAAATCTGAAAAATTCAACGTAATACGATACTCGCTTGGTACTAATGAAGAATACTTTGCCATCAACACATGCGAGTACGATGCCTGGAAAAGAACCGAAGGAATTATGTCTAGTGTCTACCATGAAATTTTTCGCAAGAAGGATCAAGGGTGGCTCGTGGCAACACCAATGAAGAGTTGAAGAAAGTCTTAGCTTAAAAGACTTCTGCTTGTAAATAAAAGTGCTTGCCGGGAGATAACTCGGAATGTATTTTCTTAAATTTTATCGAGTCTGTCTTCCCAGACTTTTGATACGGCGTATCCAATCTTAATGTGTTAGCCTTAATTTTATTAAGTCAAACAAGAATGTCATCGGTCTTATTAAGTCAATTAGGTCTTGTAATGTAATAGGCTAGTCGGGTATTAACGGGCTTGGATTGTAATCTAATATTGTCTATGTTTTGGGTTCAAAGCCCAAGTTAAGCCAAGCTCGGCCCATTAAGAAAGCCCAAGTGCCAAGTAATAGGCCAAGGGTATAAAAGAAACCCTTTTCACACATGGAGAGGGTGTTGGTTACATTTGTTTTATTTGTTACTCACCATTTCTCTCTAAATCTAATCTTTCATCTTTTGTTTCTCTCTCTACTTTCTCTCTCTAGTCTCTTTTCTATTCTAGCTTATTGGTATAGCTTATAGTTGTGTTTGGATCATAATATAATGGGATAAAATTTGGTATCACTCGCCGCGGGTGGGTTTAGTGTTTTCGTTGTGGTTTGTATGAGCTTATTAGTTACGGCTTAGCTTTCATACGGCTTATTCGTGTCTATTTTGCTTATTTAGAAAAAGCTTGTTAATATTTTGTCTATTTTGCTTTTGTCGTTGGGTTCCATTTTATCTATTTTTTTTCTTGTGTCTTTATATATAAAATTTTCTTTTTAATTCTTCACGCCAGACACAAAAACAAATATTGTTCTTATTGTTCTTTTTGTTGGATTCAAGGAAACAAAACATCAAGCTGTTGTGTTTCATTCAAACCAACACGCTTGTGCTTTTTCGTTTTTCTCTTCGTCAAATGATGTTCTTGCTTATTTTTTTATGACATGTTTGTCACTTGAAAATTTACGTCATCATAAAAGCTTCTTGTAGCTCATTTCTTAGCTTAAAAGTCACGGCTCTTGTTGTCTAGTTTTTTTTGTTTTACGTGGCTTATTGTTCGAGACTTATTGTCATGTGGAGAGCTTAATAACAAGCTTATTTTTCTGGGCTTAACGAGCTTATTTGAGCTTATTCAAGCTTTTGGTTGCTGGCTTATTCTCTCTTTGTGGTCTACGGTTTGTGCAAAGACAAGGACGATTTGTGTTTTGGGCTAAAAGACATGAAACAGTACATTGTACACTTTTGTTTCTATCGGGCGATCTATACATAACAACTAAAGAAGGCGATCTATACATTTTTTGTAAGGCGATCTATACATTTTTGTAAGGCGATCTATACGTTTTTGGGAGTAGGCGATCTATACATTTTTGTAAGGCGATCTATATGTTTTTGGGAGTAGGCGATCTATACGTTTCTTTGTAAGGCGATCTTTACATTTTTGTAAGGCGATCTATACGTTTTTGGGAGTAGGCGATCTATACATTTTTGTATTAAGGCAAACTATACCGTTTGAAGGCGAGTTATACATTGAACTAGGACGATTAATACACTTCCAAGTAGCTTAAACGATTTAGACAATCATTCTAGAGCGTTTTTGGTTCGTCTTGAGTTATTTCGGTTTTTCGTATCGAGTATCGGTCGTTCGCGGGACTTCTAACCCATATCGTTGCGATCACAGTCTTGTTTCGATCATCGTGGTATACTCATTTTTTACCGACGATCAACGTAGCATTCCGCGAGATCAAAACAAAAATCGTTTCACTTTTTAAAAATTTTAAAAAAACCGAAGAAGAAATGAATTAGGAGGGAAAGTTGGTGAATTTATTAACTAATATTAGAAAATTACACATGCGGTCCCTGGACTTGAAGACAAATTCACCATTACTCCTTTCTTTGATAATAAACCCTTCTTGTTGGAAAAAATTTACTCGTTAGTCCTTATTTGTTAATAAATCAGCCGTTCTATTGTCCTTCAACCGTGAACCGTTTTTTGCACCATTATGTCCTTTCCATTTTCAATTAACAACGGTAAAGCATTAACTTGGATTTCAATCTGCACCGTTAGTCCTTGTTTTGTGTTTAATAAACGTGATCATTTTAAGCTCAAATGTTTGTGCATGGTCTTCATTTTTCGCTCATCAATCGTCAACAAAAAGCTCAAGTTCTTCAACGACAACAACGATTTCAACCACAATTAATTATTATTTCACAGTTTCTTTTTGATTTTGTAAAATCCCGCGAATGACTCTATTTCTTTTCTCGGTTTAAATCTAATAAAGCTTGTAAAATCCCCCTTTACGTGAAACGTTAAATTGATTTCAATCCACAAACACACGATCACTTTACCTACTTAGATCAGATATCCTTCAAACATCAAAATGTCAAATACAAATACCAACTTGCAAATTCAAACATCAAGTGTTCTTCAGAATGACACAGTTTCTTTCATGTTCAATTTTTAAAGTTTAAGAGAAGACACAACTTTTAAGAACTAAAAGGTATGTACGTCTTCTCGAGCAACTCGTCACACATTAAAGTTTCTCACAGATACTTTACAAGATTTTAGTACCATGCTTATCTTCAAAAGAACATTCTTCAAGACTTTGATTTACTAGTAACAAACATCTTACCAAAGAAATAATTTCTCAGACTGATTGCAAGACTACTTTGACAAAACTCAGAACAACGTTTAAAAATGCTTTCAATTCAGAATTCAAAGCGCGTATGCAAAATATACAAGATTTGATGCTCAATCCTTCTACGATGCAATGATCTTTTAATGGATCCTTTGGGAATAATGCATGAGATAACTCTTCATCAACAACGAACTCCACAAGTGTTGAAACAAAAGAAGTTGATGCAAACACAAGAAGATCATTCAAATCCAATTCCAGCATTAAATGTTGATTCATTGAAAGTTGATTTAGTTGTCATACAAAACACTTGGTTCTCAAGAAGAATGACAGATAATTAGAGGGATGCATCTTAGCAAAATTAAGTAAGGAATTCAGTTTGAATTCTGAAACAAAGATTTGCATTAGGCCCAAATCAAATACAGATGGTTCAAAGCAAAAGAAAAGATGCATGACATATTTTTTGATCTCTTCTATTCCACCTTCAAGTTCTTTCAAAAGATGACCTATATGGGCACTCACATCGAACATGGATTTAAGAAGGCATTCTATGTCACGCTTTGCTTCAAGATGCTGATACTTTCACATGTATAATGCTCCTCAACGTAGATCAACTACAAAAGCAACTTGACAAAGATGAATTTCAAGAAGATGGATCCATGGTAGCCTTTTTGGTGGTAAACAACCAGTTTTAGAAGTTCATCAATTCACAGTTTACTTTGGATTATAATAGTCAAATAACAGACAAGTACTTTGTTGAATACACTGGAATCGAGGTTAAACACTTCAGAGTTACATTACTTCAACACATGGGAAATGTCAAGAAGTCCGTTGCTGAAAGAACACGTCATCAAAGACAGTATGATAGAAGGGTGAATAAAAGACAAATGCAGACGTAAAAGAGTAAGATTGATATGGGTAAAGCAGTAGATGATGATTTGGTTGTCAAAGAAAGCAGTGGAACAGAATCAGAAATGCAAGATGACAACAGCAGGTCAGGGAATGATACAGATGTTGATGATGCAGATATCAGACCCATTTACGACAAAAAACCAATGGCTGGGGTACAATTGACTGTTGAATATAATATCTTTGCTATAGGACAACAACATACTGAGCAACCTGGAATCATTAATAAAGGTAGGGTTGACAAGTATCCTGAACAATGTCAAGTTAAAAGTCCTATGCTTGATTCATCACCTAATAACCAGACAACTGACTACTCAAAACAATCACTCGAGTCTGAAAATATTTTACTTAAAAAGACTGTTGCCCAATTTCAAAAAGATTTTTCAACAATGGAAGCACATTGTATTGCTCTCAAACTTAAATATCAAAATCAAGCTTTAAAATCGGGGCAACATGGACAAATTTTGAATGAAACAAGTAATAAAGCCAAGATTAAAAAGGAAATTGATGCACTTGAAACAATGAACATCGAATTAGAACATAGTGTGGCTAAATTACGTAAGGAAAATGAGACGTTGAAAAAGCATTACAAAGATTTGTATGATTCTATTAAAATTACGAGATCTAAGACTATAGAACATACAACTTCTTTGCTTGCTAATAATGCTGATTTAAAAGCTCAGATTCAGGAAATGGTTTTTGCAATTGCTACTTTAAAAAATGACTTAAGGAAGTTAAAAGGAAATAGTGTAGATACTAAGTTTGCTAAAACATCAATCTTAGGGAAACCGGTGTTACAATCACTAAGAAACCAACCAGTTGTTAGACAACCGAATGTGTTTAAATCCGAAAGGCCTCAAATGTTAAAACAACGGTTTGCCTCCCAAGTTGATGTGAATAACAATTTGTCAAGACCAGTAACTCAACACTATTTGCCTAAGAGAAGAGAATTCATTTTTGCAAAACCTGATCATATGATTGTATCTAACGAATCTAGGAAGAGTTCTAAGAACATGCCAAGATTTAGTTCAAATGACATGGTTCATAATCACTATCTAGATGATGCCTTCTGCTAGATTTCAAAGCATTGATGATGGTAGCAAACCAAAACCTAGGAGCAACAATCAAACACCTAGGAGTTTGTCTATATCTAAGAGTAGTTGCGTAATAATAACGGTTGTGCCCAAAGCAGATCACTTTAAGAGTTCTAGTTCCTTCTCAGATTCAAAATATTTCTTCTGTTCTACATGTCATAAGTGTGTCTTTAATGCAAATCATGATACTTACATAACAAAATTTCTAAAAGAAGTGAATTCTTGTGCCAAGATTCAACCCAATAAGACTAGAAACAATACAAAACCCGTAGATCAAAAGAGTCATACTCAGAAACCTGTAAGATTTTCTCCCAATAAGACTTCCACTGTGTATGAGAAAACATCTCCTAGATCTGATCTTAGGTGGAAACCCACGGGTAGAATTTTCAAAACTGTTGGTCTTAGGTGGGTTCCTACGGGAAAGATACTCGCTTCTTGTACAAGCAAGAATGATAGTGAACCCACACATGGTTCAAATATAGATATCTCTAAAATTCAAGAATGCAAACAAACTCTGGATCTAAGTGCAGGTACATCACTTAATGGTCAAAAGCAACAAAGAATTGACTTAAGTGTCGGTGCATTATACAATGTAAAGCAGGAAAATCTCAGAGTGTGGTTGCTGAAAATGCTGATATCTCAAGAACCAGTGTCACAGTGGATTCACAAATGATGAAATTGCAATGACGTTTGAACACATCAGTTCAAGCCTCGATCCTAAAAGTCAAAAATGATGTTTGAACACATCAGTTCAAGCCTCGATCCTAAATGTCAAAAATGACGTTTGATCACAACAGATCAAGCCTCGAACCTTAATGTCAAACGACATTTGTACAAAACGGTTCAAGCAGCTGAGACAGTAACAACGTCAAATGAGCTGGATTTACTATTCGGCCCTTTGTTCAACGAATATTTCAATGTAGAAAATCAAGTTGTTTCAAAGTCTTCCGCTGTCACTACTACTGATGCATCAAATAAACGTCAACAACAACTTGATTCAACTTCATCCACTTTAACTCTAGCAACAACTGTCACTGCTAATGGAAACTTCGATTTGTAAATATTTTTATTTCTTTTATTTATTTATTTTGATTTATAAATATTTTTGAAAAAGAAAATACAAAAATATAAAACCAACAAAAAGAAAATACAAAAATATAAAACCTATAAAATACAAAAATATAAAATCAGAAAATTTAAAAATACCAAAAAGAATCTTCTCGACATGTCTCTTGGAATCGATAACATTTACGTACCTAGAAATGTTGATTAACATCGACACAGGCGTGTAAATGAAGTTCGAACAAGAGTTTCAAACGTTTTCAAAATATGTCATTTCTAAATTTTTCTCCATGACTTATGTACATTTCAGTGCATAACTCGGACCCGGAATAGTAAAAGGGATGTGTCAACGCTACTGTCAGTGAGCTAACTCTAAAAAATAGAAAGAGAAGTCTTCTTATTTTTTCCATAATGTGTTTTTTAAAATAGTTGAACTCAATTTCAAAAAAAGACTTTCAATGTCAAAGTGTCTGCAATCTAATTTGTGGTATTTTTCTATTATAAAAAGTTGGTATTTGTTAAATTGTGTGTTCAAACATCTCCCTTCTCGAATAAGTTTTAAAGAATTGTAGTTGTTAGAATGTCATTTTATGTGAATCAATTTCTGAGGTGGATCTTTTAACAAAGCCTTTTAATGTTTGGATACATTTCTTATATGTCAATTTTATAGTATCCAAACCACTTTTTGTGATATAAAATGTGAACTTATTGTCAATTAATAATTACATTGTTCACTACGGCATCTAATCCGTCTTTAACACTTTGTGTGTTCATAAATCAATTTTTCATTTCCAATGTCATGTTTTTAATAAATATTGGTTTTACCACATATATTGGTTGAAGGAGAGCTATCAGAAATGAATTCATGCAATATCGTTAGTATAAGTTTTCTCCCATGGACTTTTTAATGTCAAATTTTAATTCAATTGGTATTTCAAATACTAAGTAGTTTTTTATTTTATATAAGGGGAGAAAATATGATTAAATATGTTATAGACTGAATGTGATCTTTAGACTCTAAGTGCAACTCTTTCCTTCATGTGCTAAACAATTTGGAATCTCGGAGCACATTTGTAGGGGGAGTATTTCAAAATAACAATGTTAGAAAATGGTTTTATGGTTCGATCTCTATACCCAACAACCTATTAATTTCATGACAATTCTGAAGTCATAAGGTGGTTAGGTTAGGAATAAGTCCTATGATCCAAACCGAACCAGGAGGATAACCAAGGACACTCCATAGTTGAAATAACAGTCCTTTAGGTTGGATTGGAGGAGAATGAGTATAAGGGAAATAATGCCGACTAAGTTTGAGCTACATTGGAACAATCACAATAAGGTGTTAGTAGATGACGTCTTGGTAAAGCTTTGAAGGGGTTGAAGAAATGAAAAGAAATGTATGATAAGGTGTGAAAACAAAGCAGCCCTTCCTTCACCTTAGGCAAAAAACCAGGTCAATAAAATAATCTATCAAAATCACGAATGATTGTGATATTGAAAAAAGACGTCATGGACCCAATGATGCAATGACAAACTTTCACAGCCATTCGGGTTTCTGCAAAAGAAACTTGTTCATTTGTCAAGGAGATACACAT
The DNA here is from genome assembly GCA_026074375.1 of Tanacetum coccineum. NCBI lineage: Eukaryota > Viridiplantae > Streptophyta > Magnoliopsida > Asterales > Asteraceae > Tanacetum > Tanacetum coccineum. The sequence goes on along the minus strand of BQNB010038080.1, from coordinate 2,239 downwards.
ATTATCTATTGACATCTCACTCTGAGATTGTTGATATTGAATAGGTGGCAGTCTGCTCCAGCCTCCGATTACTAAAACCAAAGTGCACAAATCGAGTCTAGAGCCAAGAAGAGATCAAATTATAAATCTCATTAGGACACAATGTCAAAATACACTTATTGAACACCATAAAGTTCACAAGTTGTAACAAAGAGTCCTACGCATTATTGATAGGTCACACGAATCTTGAATCAATCATATCGATCATATAAGCATATAGAGAATAGTAGAGAAAGGCAAGTAAAGAAAATTCAAATGATATTAAATGGAGGGAAAACTAAGAGAGTTAGTTACAAGAGCATCACCCTCTAATAAAGATTAGAGGGGTATTTATAGTGGATGGAAGGAGGCTTTCCTTCCCTTATTTTCCTAACTTTACAACTCTAGTCCCTATACTTTGGTTATTATGTTATTTCCTTCTTTAAGCATAATAAACCTTATTACAAACTATATTATTCTAAACAAAATAAAGTCTAATAACAAAATATAATAAAACCACATAATCAACACTTTTTATGAACCTAACAATCTCCCCTAAGGGTCGATTATTCTGGGCGTTCCCTTCGTGGTCCAAGTGGTCTTCCATTCACATACATCTCCCATCTTCTCATTTGTCTTCGATACTTTAATTGTTCTTCAATTTCTTCTTCAAACAACTTTAGATACTCAACTTCAACATTTGAAAGTTCTTTTGTGCATAGCCATGCTTGACATCATTATTGTAACTCTTTAATCCTTCAAGCACTCTGTTTAGCGTTGCATCACAAAATTTATGAATCTCTGAATGTCTCATCACTCTTTTCTCTTTCTTGCTATTCTTGTAAATGATTCCATGCACTGGCTCATAGATGATGGAGAACATTTCATGCTCTTCAATTCCTGGGAAAGTTATTGTTGGTGCAGTGAGATTGACCTTCTGCTGATAGCTTTCGATTCCAAGTTGAAAGTCATGTACTCTTTCCCATATCACTGAACTTCTGATGAATACTGATAAAGACCATAGCAACCCTGTTTCTGCATAATCTGGTACCTTGCCATTCATGATCAGCAAATATATGTCCTCAATATCATTCTTATTGAGATTCTTGTAATCTGGCTCGGTAATTGACACTATGCACTTGTTCTCTCTTCTTGCCACTATCTCTGTGATAAACTTATGTTCATGACCCAATTCCTAGTATGTCTTGATGACTTGAACGATCTTAGAATTAGAATAAATCTCTTCCTTTGGCTTTCCAGGCTCTTTCTGTTTCCTTATGTGGAAGATCTTTGCATGAGGATTCTTCCAGTGTTCAACACCATATCGAGCATAAGGATTAAACTTCTTTACACACTTATTTACCCATCTGGAAGTTCATTCTTCAATATCATCATCATTGAAGATAACTGCAAGAAACTTATGAAGTGACAAAACTATCTTTTCGGGTCCTGAATTTCCTTTTTTCAAATACAAAAGATCTTGATTTATCAGAGATAGTGCTTGAGCTTCAGGATCTCTTTGACAGCTAAGAACAAGAGGTGTGGTCTTTCTTGGATGTGGAGAGACAAGAATTTCCTTTCTACTTTCCCAAACAATATCACTTTGCAAGAAATTCTTCATCTGATCAATGTGATACTGATGTTCATCTCCTGAAGTGCATCTTTGTCTAAGCATCTCATCTGCCATCTTTTTCAGCTTAGCTTCATCAATAGTCAATGATACTTCTTCCATAATGTCTTGTGATACTTGCTTCGACGGTATTTCATCATCATCTGAAGCATACGAGTCAGTCCAAAAATCAAAATCATCATCTTGTTCTTGATTACCTGAGGTTGATGGAGCTTGTTCCTCTTGTAAATCTTGTCCAAACGATGACTCTCCAGATACATATGCTTCATAGTCTGAAGTCTTTTGCTGCTTTGCACTATTCTCCCCCTCAGGATGAGCATCATCATAAGGATCGTCCTGATCTCTTGGGCGAACGGCAGGAGTCCTACATGCTGTTTGTGATACCGTAGTTCTTTCAAACTTCATCTAGAGAGCTAACTATATGGCTATGTCTTGTTGTTGCATCTGAGGATCAGCCTTCATAGCTAGATACAGTTGATATTGTTGTTCTAGAACTGAGGTTGTTTGTGAATGAGCCGAATGAACATGAAGAATATGTCCAGACATATAACTTCTGACAGACGCATCAACTTGAGAAGGAATGCTATCGTC
>BQNB010038079.1:36716-49003 GCA_026074375.1 Tanacetum coccineum | reverse complement strand
GAAACTTGACTAATTCCTCTAGCAGTACTAACCCCAAAATCTCTACTAGTAGTACTAACTTCATTAGTACTGCTAGTGTTCTCAGAGCAAAGAAATGCCAAGTTCTGAGAAGTAGAAGTGGAACTTGAAGTCCTTTTTATCTCATCTTCATAGACCCCCAAGGTTGTTGTAGAGGTCATCAATATCAATCTCATCAATGTCTGGCTTATTTCTCATGATTAGAGCAATTTGATTCCATGAAGGAGGAAGACTTCTTAGGAACTTCTGGTTGATATCTTCTTTTGATATTGGAGCACCATGAACCTCTAATTGACTTATGGGTTTTTGGAACCTATCATAAGCCTTGTCCAGACTTTCATTTGATGCAGTAGTAAAGTTTTCAAACTGATGTTTTAGAACATTTTTCTGCATCTTCTTGGATTCTTCATTACCTCCAAACCTTGCTTTGATTGCAGCTCAGAGTGATTTAGCATCTGCAAATTATGAAACTTGAGGAGATATTCATCATGTATTGCTAAAAGCAAGATGCTCTTAACTCTTTCCTGATTCCTTTTAGCAGCCAGTTGTTTGGCAGTCTTAGGAGCAAGAGGAGCAGATGTTTCTCCAGTTGGTGCAGACTCTTCTTCTAGATCTCCATTGACAATAACATCCCATAGGTTATGGTATGTATGACAGATATATTGTCACATTCTCATGCTCCAAATATCATATTCTCCCTTCCTGATGATAGGGATTTTCATTGCTGTGATAGTGGGTGGAGGAGTGTCTTGTTCTGCCATCTTACAATTAAGTTGTTCTTATTCAAAGTTTCCACACAAGCTCTGATACGACTTGTTGGATCGTTTACTGAATAGATCTTAACCTTTAGCTTGTAAAGGGTTTGTTCCTTTTGATAATTCAAAAGCAACAATAATGAAACACTAATTTGAACACTATTGATTATGCGGAAACTAATCAATAATGCTAAGAAGAACAGTATTAAGAATCACAAAAGAACTTTATATTATAACTTGAATCTGCCTAGGTTACAGATTACAAAACTATAATTGCTAAAATGATTGCTAATAGATCTCTGTTGATCTGTGTAGAACTATATCTACTAACTATGCCCAGGGTTCCTTTTATAGACTAACGAAACCCTAATGGGCTTTACAAAACGCGTATAAAGATCATGCATATCTTTTCCTAAGATATCTCATGCATATCTCTTAAATGGTACTAACTATTTTATACTAACGGTACTAACTATCTGATCAGTACTAACATTTTGTACTGTCAGTACAAATTACAACTAGCGGTACTAACTAATATAACTAACGGTACTAAGTCAGGAATGCATAATTCCTAACAGGAGGTGTTACAGATTGGTATCAGAGCCAGGTTATAGAGAACAAGTTCATATATTTTTACCTGGACTATAACCATTTTCACAAATATTGCATCACATAAAACTTTTCATGTGCATACACTATTTGCTTACATGATTTATATACGTGCTTACCCTATCTTGCATATATTTCTACACTTGTCTTATATACTATACTTATATAAAACCCTGGATTGTCACATCACTATGACCACACCTCGTCCCACACCTTTTCCTACTACTACACCACGTGCCAGAGTATTTGCTCTGTTTTTCATCATATCCGATTATGACAATGAGATTACTATCTTACCCGTTAGACCCGCACCACCATCACCGGAATGCACATCGGCTTGGTATAGCTATCCACTGGATTCTCGTGACGACTCATCAGAAGAGGATCTAAGTGAGACTGCTAAGTCACTCCACACCCAGACTACTTTGACATCAGTTGTTCATCTACCACCTACCCGACCCCTACCTACTAGCCCTGCCTTTGCCCGTCGATCGAGAAAGGAGATCTCGATGCCACTAGGCTACAAAGCAGCCGTGAATCAATGGAGAGCTGCATCACCATCCACCTGTCATCCACTACTTTCATCAAAGATACCATCATTATCATCACCACCATCACTCTTGACATCATCATTTTCACCACCACCATCACTTTGACCATCCTTATCTCGTAAGAGATCCAGATCACCCTCACCATGACTACCATCATAAGTATCACCAACAACAGCAATACCACTACCACCAAAGCATATTGAGTCAGTTAGTATGACATAGAGGCTAGCTTCTGGGATCTTGAGAGGCACCTTGCTCCATAGACAAATATATTAGCATCATTTATAGCTTCTTTTGGATTGTATCCTACTAAACTTGAGTAGTACTCAGTTGGTAGAGTTAATGAAAAACTTATACTCTTTTATTCATGTAAAACGATGTATTAATTATTAACCTACGTTATTGGTTATGATTATTGTTTTTTATGACGTTGATTTAGTTATGCCATGGTTGTTTTTATCTTATACCTTTGCGTGTCATGGTATTACTTTACATATAAGTTGTGCTCATTGCGTGTTGTGATTTTACCTTAGATGAAATGTCATTATATATTATTTTTCCTTGTGATCTTAAGGAAACAATGTCAACTACAAATCAAGGGATGAGTTTTGCGGAAATCAAGGAGATTGTAGCCCAACAAGTGGCTAATGCTATCAAGACTATTGCTATCTACAAGGCAAAGACCCGCGTGGCTCGTAACTCAATGAACCGAGTCGAACGGTAGAAAGACAAAGTAGTAGAGAATGCTAGCAACAAGAGGAAGTGGGAAGGTGACCATGGTGGAAGCTCTAGCCAACAACAAAACAAAGAGCATAAGGTGATTAGAGCACACACTACCAAGCCAAGCAACAAGAAAGGCTATGCTAGAAATCTACCATTGTGTAACAAGTTCAAGTTTCACCACAGTGGCCCGTGTGCGGCAAAATGTGGCAATTGCAAGCGGGTTGGTCATAAAGCTAGATATTGTAGGACCCCAGTCCCGAGAGCGAAGCAGAGGCCCTCAATGGCAAAACAGAAAGTTGAAGTTACCTGTTATGAGTGTGGAAGGCTAGGACATTACAAGAATGGTTGTCCAGAAAGGAAGAACCATAACCAAGTGAACAAGCAATGGAAAGGAAAAACTTGTGGAGACTCTAGTGTCATGGCCAATAAAGTTAATGTCTAGGGGGAGACCTTCCCGTATTACCTAGTGAAAAGTAAGCAGGAACTTTCTTAGACTCTATTTCCTATAGAAATTCGTGTTCTACTTTCTTTTTAATTTCGTTGTACGCGTGGATTATTTAAATTATCTATCAAACTAATGTGTCTTAAAAACCTTGTCGATTTTACTTTAACTCTCTATTTATTTATGCAAGCCACTCCCTAAACTATTATAACCCTTCAAACATTTTTACAACTACATTATAAACCATTTCCCTACCACATGATAAACTATTTTACTAATCATTATCTTACTATCGTCAAATGAACTAACATCTTATAAACTATTCCACAATAACTTTATAAACTATTCCCAATATCATTAATAAACTGTCTTACTATCATTAATAAATTATCTTACTATCGGGCAATAAACCCTCATTTTATAAACTATTGTACTATCGCTTTAAAAACTATTTTACTATTGTAATAAACATTTAACGTATCATTCATATAAAAATACCCGCCTTATGAACTATGTTCTTACCATCACATAGGGCATGTTTGGCATCAAAGATTATGGGGAGATTTTGATTATTTTTTTGAAAGAATAAGTTATTTCAAATATAAGCTTCATTTGGCAAATGATCTTATATGAGATTATAAAAAAAAAGTATTTCATAATATCTTAAAATCAAATACTACTTCATGCAGGTTATAATAATAATTTATTTTCATAATCTCCATCTCTATCTACAGCTCCATCTCTAGTTCCAACAACAGTTATTTTTACCAAACATACCTATAAACCATTTTGCTATTACCTAATTACTTATTTTATTATTACCATGAATTTTTTTACCACCACCTTATGAAAATTTTGCTAACACTTATAAACTATTTCACTAGTATTTCATAAACTAATTTACTATCATACAAACGAACTAAGTTGCTTCCATCTTATAAACTATTTTGCTATCATTTATAAACAGATTCGTTGTTTTCTTATAAACTAATTTACCATCACTTATAAACTACTAAACTATTATTTTGTAAACTAAATTACCATATATAAACTATTTTGCCATTATTCTATAAACAAAGTTACTATCATTTTTATAATTTTCTTTCCTCCATCTTATGAACAATCTTCTTGATATCTTATATACTATTTTACTATCATCTTAAAAAACCACGTTACTATCATCTTACAAATCATTTTGTTTTTACTTTATGAAACTATTTTGTTTTCATCACATAAATTATTTTACTAGCACCCCATAAGCTACTTAGCTGTGGTCTTATAAACCATCTTATGGCTATCTCGCAAACCATTTTGTTGTCATCCTATAAACTACCTTGTTTCCATTTTGTGAATTAATTTATCACATTATAAAACTATTTTGATACTGCTTTATGCATAACATTAGTTTGAAGAAATTAAGCACTTCATCGTTAGTCCTCAATTATACATAGCCTGATCACCTATTTCTAATTCAGGAAGAACCTTGCCATGCTGGGAGTAGTCACCTTAAAACTTTTGTCAAAAGTAATATTCTACTTATATCCTAATGTTGTTCGGTTGTCGTAAAGACTTCAACGAGAAGTTTTACAACTCCCTAGGCAGTGTATCTAATCGTTGTAGTGTACTATAGGCAAGAATCGAGGGTTTAAATCGTTCTCTAAGGGAATAGGTTGGTAAGGCTCGATCAAGATCTAACAGAGGTCTATGGGGTTGAGAGAAGATTCTTTTTGTATTTTTATATTTTTATGAAAGCAAGTAAATATCATGGTTTGCTTAACTAATTAAACTAAATATGAGTCACGTTGGACAATGAACTAGGGTGTTAGCAAAACAGCAGCGAGTTATTGCTTGCTTGTGGGGTCAATCACAGGACTCCAATCTCAGTCAACTCTGCTGTAGTCAATGGATGTGAGGTTTGTTCATGCTCCAGCCGCTATGAACGTTCGACAACTCAAAACAGGGACATTTTGTTCGCCTGGGTCCAGATCGAGAACATGTGATATTATGGTCAGCTGAACAAATCCTTAGAGTTTTTGTACTTTGTCGTTTGAAAATTTGTTGTTTCGAGTTAAGTTGGTGTCTGGACACTAGCAAGAAGGATCGTATCCAAAATTTTGTCATTAGACACAAACATAACACAAATAAAGGAAAATGGTAAGGCATTTAAAAATGATCAATACATTCTCGCAACACAAGTCAAACAATGCTTCTACCTTGAAGATATAGCCAGACGACCACTCAGTTGGAAGGTCATAAAAAGTTTTCAAACGGGGGTGTCATTGTGGTAGAGGACGACCCTGGTGTTATACCATGTTCAACTATATATCAATCTGATCTCGCACTTTCTACTAGTTTGAATGACATGGAAATTTCCGCCTTGCATATAGATGGTCAATCAATAGATGTTGACGCACCACTAGATATAATTGATGTTGTTGATGAAGACGATGATATTATTGATGAGGAAGACCCCATTCCTCATGATTTAGCAGATTCTGATGATGAAGACCTCATCAACCTTGATATTGATGATGGCGTAACTGTTGGTTTTAATTAGTGAGAGAAAATTGTCCTTTAGTTGTAAAATGTAACAAGACACTTATATATTTGAATGAATGAATGAAATGCTGTGGACTTGTCTTAAATGTGCTATGTTTATTTGGATGTGTATGTATTGTATGTGTGCATGCTTTTTTTTATTTTGGTTCATGTATTTGCTATATGTAATCCTAATGCTATTGTAACAGATGCAGCTGATGTTGCACGACGGTCACAGGCTGGTAGGGGTGACGGTTGGCGGTGATGATCGTCCCCCTTACACCAGATACCACTGTTGTAGGGGGTTGCTTGGGCAACCTGAGGTAAGAATTTTTGATTGATGATAATACAAGCATAAACTTGATTAAATTGAATTTGCTTGCCTGGAATTTTTATAACTTATCACTTACTTGATTTAGCAGGTAAGGAGCACCAAAAACCCAATTTAGGTGGCAGGAAGAGTCAGGCAGGCTGCATTACCCAGGAGACCTAGAACCTCGGGTTTAAAGGCCTATCACGGATAAAAGTGGCTTGTATGATCCGGTTTTTTAAGTTTGGCGGATAGAGAGACCCTCCATGCTTCGGTGGGACCATGCAGCTCATTTGGCCAACTACCTTGGGGAGCTCGTTAGGGAGTTGCCGTTGCACCACCCTTCTTGGTGCCAAGTGCCGCCGGAGCAGAAGGCGGGGGTCATGGCAAAGATTGGGGTAAGTTATTTCATTATCGTGTTCATTTATTTAATTGTGTATATTTATCTAAATTCGTTTATTTATTTATTTCATATAAATAAATAAACAAATTTAGATAAATATATAAATTATATCTCTAACTCTGTCTTTGTTGTATATGATTGCAGACCCAGTTTGACATACGTCCCCACATGAATCTGATCGCTGGCCACAAATCTATGCGGCCATCCAGCAGCATCTACAAAAGATCTACAATGGCAAGAATGCTGCTCTTAAGGAAAGGTATTGGATTCTTGACTCGGACAAGACTTACGACCTGGAGCGCATCAGACAAACGCGTCCATCGCACATTTCCGAGGTAGATTGGGATGCGGAGATTGCATTTTGGAATAATCTCAAGAACCTTGCTCGGGCTGCCCAAAATAAACAAAACCGGGCAAAGAGGCAGGTTAGTATGCCGGACAGGGATCCCGGTCTATTGCCGCCCTCCGAGATATGCATGTAATAAACATTATAATTATTTTACACACACACACACACACACATATATATATATATATATATACACACATATATATATATATATATACATATATATATACATATATATATACATATATACATATATATATACATATATATATATATATCTAATTAACGCTTTGGTGTGTTGTGATTTGTCGTTTTTAATTTGTTTAATCTTATATACGTGTGTATGTGCAGATGGAGAGCTCAGCTACTCCGAGAGTACCCATCGCTGATCCACCCTTCTTCTTGACACATCTGTTTGGCTGTGTATTCTTGAACCTTGTTGGACAAAGCTCTATATGTTTAAGTTTGTTTTCAAAACAGCACTTAATGTTTGTCAAGAAATAATGTAGTAACCCGACTAATATATTAATTATCTTGTGTTTTTGTGACTACATAAGATGAGATGTTGAGGCTACAAGGTCTAGGCTCCAACACCTCCTCGGGTGTGCCCTACACCGAGGATGAGATCATGGCCATTGTTCTCGGGGGCAAGCAGCGGGGGCACATTCCCGGTGTTGGTAGGGTTTTGCCGGGATAGGGCACGGATCTATTCTCACTCGCCTCCATGCATGCACTCCTTCGATGTCGCTACGCTAAAAAAGAGAGAAAAGATGCTAACGAAAAAGATGAACATGTTGATGAAGTTATTTAGGAGTGACGTCAAGTTTTCCCAAATGCTTACGCTGCTTGAGTCACAGCCTGAGTACGATGGTGGAAGCGGGAGTGGCGGGTGCGGGGATGATGAGCCGGGAGATGATGAGGACGGCGGCAAGGATGAGGAGGATGAGGACGATAGTTAGGATATGTTGGGTAAGTATATGTTATTTTGTGTCTTGAAGTATATATTGGCGACCCTTGTGTGAACATTTGTTTCCCCGTACGTTTAGAACATGTTATCTAGGTGAATATTGACTTGTATCTTGCAGATAATGCAAGTTTTGTGACTTTGTCACCCATTTTGTAGACTATATTGTGTTTATTGGGATTTTGGACGTATTTAGTTTTATTATATCAAATGCGTTGATCGTATTGTGTTTGATACAAGTTGTAATGTATTTGGGTAGATTCTATATTGGTTTATACATGTTTGAGTATTGGTAGATTTTTTCTGAAAAAATTCCTTAAAAAATATGGAAATAGCCTGCTGTGCAAGCTGTTAAAAAAAAATTGCAGACCTTTCGTGGGCGACATGTCGCCGGGGAAATGTGAAACCAAAATTTATTGCAGATCTTTCCCGGGCGACATGTCGCCGGAGACAACAAACAAATATATTGCTTTATTTTCCGGGAGACACTACTAAACGACAAAATTCTATCTATCGTTGACAAGTCAAATTATTTAAAACATTTTCCCAGGCGCCATGTCGCCCGGGATTCTCTCTAATTAATTAATTAATTAAACATCAATACTAATTATTCATTTTATAAAATAAGTGTCGCCCGGGAAAACCCTCCACCGTGGCACTTAATTGTTTGACTGAAACTATGTGGGCCCGGCGTTATCCCCCGGGTAAGTCGCCCGGAAACGTATCCCCATCGAGCTTTTCCGTTCGACTTATACCGGGCGACATGTCGTCCGAGAAACCTATCCCCAGCGACAAGTTGCCCGGGATTCCCTGGATTTGTCGCTGGGTAAATGGTAAATGTTGTAGTGCAACGCAATAGATTAGGTAGAGTGACTAGAGAGTAATGCATCTTAAGTGAACACACTTTTTACTTTTTACCCTGTACGAGTTTCCACCAATATTTTTTTTTATACAAATTTGGTGAAAAAAGGAAGATAGCCCCATCTATTAAAAAATCATAATGACTTAACGAACACATTCTTGACACTTTGGGAAGAAAACATGTGAGTTAGTCAATTAAGGGAGGTAATCTATTATCTATTATATATATATATATACAATCCATCACAATCGTCGAGATAATTGATTTATAATATTATTCTAGTAATATGTATAATAGTTCTAGTTTTAGATTTACGTATAAGATTATATGCAGTAGTTATTTAATATTGTAGTTTTCTTTATTATAGTTAATTTTCATGATGTGACTTGGATTGATTGAGTTGAAAACCTAGAAAACAGGACATTCCTTCACCTTATAAAGCCAAGAGAAAAACATGACTGGATATAACTTAAGCATCCCGTAGGAAAATAATGGAGAAGAAGCAGATAGCAATCATCGGAGCCGGGATAGCCGGTCTCATTGCATGTAAATACTGTATTTCCAAAGGTTTTCAGCCTATCGTGTTCGAGTTTGAGTCGCATATTGGTGGAGTATGGGCTAAAACTCTCAAAGACACTAGGCTCCAGATTCCGAAAACTTTGTATCAGTTGTCTGATTACCCGTGGCCTGCTTCGGTAACTGATGACATGCCTACCCAACAACAGATGATAGATTACATCCACTCCTATGCCAAACATTTCCAACTCATTCCACACATCAAATTTTGTTCCAAAGTCAAACGACAATTTACCTATGATGGACCTCATCTGATTAATTGGGTCCTTTGGAATGGGCAGTGGTGAACCGATTCCTCCTCAAGGCAAGTGGAATATTCACGTCGAAAACACATAAATAATGCAACCTCGAGGTAACATAATCTATACATGACATGTGCATTTTTATCTAGAGGACCACATTGTCCCAGTTTTAATTAACTTTGGTGGTGCCTGCAGGTTTACTCGGTGGATTTTGTTATTTTATGTATAGGAAGAAATAAAGATGTTCCAAATATGCCGAATTTCCCACAAGGAAGAGGGCTTGATGTTTTCCAAGGGAAGGCCGTACATTCTTCGCAATATGCAGCGCTGGATAATGATGCAGCTGAACAATTGGTCAAAGGGAAGAAGGTCGTTGTTGTCGGTTTAGGGAAATCAGGACTAGATATTGCAAGGAGCTGCGCTGAGATAAATGGTTAGTTAAATGATTTAAGTTGCAATAATACCTTGATTTCTAGCTCGCGCTAATAGTTATTTTGGATGGATCAGGGCCAGAACATCCGTGTACGGTGGTTTATAGGCACGACCACTGGAAGTTAGCGGACTGGCATCCACTGGGAATCCCTTTGATTAATCTTGTCTTCAGTCGCTTTGCTGTGCTTGGTATTCATAAGCCGGAACAAGGTTTTCTTCTTAGTCTTGTTGCCACATTAGTTTCACCCGTGGTAAGCTCCCTAGCTCGATCACTGCTTAATCGAAAATTAATAATGTTAGTTTTTTCATAGTTGATAGTTAACTCGATGAGAATTAAATAATAACGTTAATTAACAGCGTTGGACATTGTTGAAACTTATCGAAAGCCACGCCAAATTAACACTTCCACTGGCCAAGTATAACATGGTACCAGAACAAGGCTTAGGCGAAGACATGGCCTCTGGGTTGCTTATGCATATTCCTGATCCCGATGACTTCTTTGACGGACTCAAGAAAGGAAGTATCAAGTTGAAGAAAACTCCAACTTATAACATGTATGAAAAAGGGTTTACCATTGTCGAGCAAGAAGAGAAGACTCAAATTGAAGCCGACGTTGCCATTTTTTCTACTGGATTCGATGGCGTAGAGAAAGTTAAAAATATATTTGAATCACCAACATTTGGTCACTACATTTCAGACTCTCCACGAGTCGGTCTTTACAGGGAATGCATTCATCCAAGGATACCGCAGCTGGGCATCATCGGATTTTCTGATGGTCTTTCAAGCCTTTACACATCAGAAATGAGGTGTAAATGGCTACTAGCCGTTCTAGAAGGTTCGGTTAAGTTACCAAACATTAACGAGATGCAGAAGAATATCAAAGAATGGGACGAATATATGAAGCGAGCATCTGGGCACAATCATTATCGGTCATTCCTTGGTTCAATTGAGATTTGGTACAGTGATGTAGTGTGCAAAGACATGGGTGTGAATACTATGAGAAAAAAAGGCCTCTTTGCAAATATGTTCGAAGCTTATTGTCCCACTGACTATGCTGATATATGACCATCCTGGAAGAACTTATATGCCCTAATTTCAATGTGTTAAATAACCAAGAGATCATCAGCTCCATCGAATCTCTAGTGTAATGTTTTCTTGATTCAAGTGTGTTTTTTTTTATGTTTTAATCAATGTTTTATGTTGTTCATAATGTTGCTGTCTATTTGAGTCTCTTCAGGATAAATATGATCATGACATATATATATATATATATATATAATAAGGTAAAAGCCAAAAATGCTAAATGCGGTAGGTGTCTCATGTCCATTTATCCTCAACTCTTTTAATATATCTTTTAGAGGGAGGTTATATTGGATTTTTTTTTCTTGGATACTGTGGGACAAATTTCAGCCATCCATCTAAAAACAATCAAGGGATGAGATTAACATTTTTTTATTAAATAAATAAAAAAAATTCGTAAAAAAAGCGGAGGGGCATCTCAGTCATTTTACCTTACACATAGGGCTGTAAACGAACCGGACAAACACGAACGGAGCATTGTTCATGTTCGTTCATTTAATATTAGCCGGACAAATAAACGAACACGATCGCTTAAACGAACGAATTTTTATGTTCATGTTCGTTTATTAAGAAATATGGATGTTCGTGTTCGTTTATGTTCGTTCATTAAGACACTAAACGAACATAAACGAACTAACATACGCAAACGAACATAAATAAACATAAATTTTACAAAAATGTACAGAATATTGTGTTTTATTAGTGTTGTTTTGTTTAAGTAAAGCAATTCAAAAAGTATATAATAAAAAGATACGATAAACGAACATAAACATATATATGATCATAAACGAACGAATAATCGGACGTTCACGAAGATAAATGAACAGACAAGACTATTGTTCATGTTCGTTCATTTAACTAAACGGACGCAAAATGTTGTTCATGTTCGTTCATTTAATAAATAAACTAACATAAACGAACTTTTTACCGAACGGTTCACGAAATGTTCACTGAACGTTCAATTCGTTTACAGCTCTACATCAAAGTGTAACCTGCTTGTTTAATTTATTTCGCAAATAAATTTGATCACGTTAACAAAACCCAATCAAATTATTTGTATGTAATATTGGAATTACCTTTTCACATCATGAAATAAAACATTTTTTATAACACATGATGAATTGGGAAAAATACATCAAGTTAATAATGCACACAAATAATAAAATCAAAAAGAAGAATTAAATACCTTTCATTTGGCTTGCATAAGAAATCTGCAACCAAAACTATCATGTAAACCATAACAAGCCAAAAACGTTTCCATCTTCTCCATGTTTCTATCTTCTGAAATCTCCATCTACATTAAACACATGCTTTATTGTAGTTAATTCAATACAACTGCAACTACCCATAATTGTTTTCTCTCTCCTCCAAGTAACTTTCCCTCCAAAAAATCCACCATGAAAATTGAACAAAAACCTTCATTTTCCTATCAT
>BQNB010038079.1:0-35837 GCA_026074375.1 Tanacetum coccineum | reverse complement strand
AACTTTGGTTCAACATTTATACTTAAACAAATCTATGAACTCACCAACTTTAATGTTGACACTTTTAAGCATGTTTTTCTCAGGTGAATTAGATGCTTGGCTTATTTGATGTGCAATGGAGTCTAGACAATCCAAGAATACCTTTCAAACGACACTTAGAGGTCGTTCTCTCATGACTTGTGCAATGGTATTATGAAGTAACGCTCCCGGAAACATATTCCGTTGCGACCCAGATTTTAGGGGTGTTACAGGAATGGTTTTTCTTCTTTAGAGAATAGTTGATAGCTTGAAATGGTTGGTTATGTTATGAAATTTGGCTACTTTTTAGAATTGGGGTTTTATATAGATTAGTTTATTAGTAGGATTTTTTGACGTTTAAGTTCAAGAGGGTGTTTGTTTTAACTTATTTGACGTGCTTATTATGAGCTTATTGAAAATTTGTTAAGCTCATAAGCCACTATAAATGAGCTTATAAGTTTATGAAATATGTTTTGACTGATTTATGTTTTTTACGTAGAGGGATACAACCGGCCTATCTTTTGTATGTGTATGCTCATATTATACAATTTTCTTCATGGATGGATGGTAATCTTGATCGCATACGTCTCCCTTATACATATACTTTATATGAATTTAACTTATGTGAACCTGTGCCCATGTTACAAATTGGGTGAAAGCAACCTATGGTTCATTCATTTTTTGATCATTTAAAGTAGTTTATAAATTATGTATATGTAGTTTCCAGAGGTTGCTCAGATGATGTACGATGACTTTGTTTTTTCTTCATTTCTAGGTTAAGTTAATTATATCGTAGAGCTTGCAAGAGCTTTAGCTACAATGCCAGGTGTCTATCGAGTAGATTTACTCACTAGACAACTACTCAACAAGTCTTTTTATTTACCATTATTATTTTGACAGGACGTAATTGGTGCTGCAGAGATAGGGTCTGGTAAAATCTGGCGTTTGGATTACCAATATAATAATGTCTACTCGAAGAGCTTGAAAAATCAAAAGGCGGGTTGAAGAAAAAGGATAAATGGATGCAAAAATTATTTCAAAAGGTTTTCTAAGAGAACTTAATACTACTCCAACTAGGCTACTTTCACTTCAGGTACACATAAGTTTGTACGTTGTTTGACATTTATTTACTGCTTATTTTAACTCTTATCCTAATTCGTGTAGTTTTAAAAATCGTGTAGTTTTGAATACATGGTTGCAGCTAAAGTCAGGTGACTATATGATATTGTTAATGTGTTGTCTTCAATGAAAAGGTAAATTAATACTCCTTCCTCTGTTACTTAATCATGACTGTATCGTTGTTTATCACTTATCTATAATTTATTTTACATGATGAGCAGACCCACCATCCAGAAACCCGAAAGCTTGCCTTTAGGTGCGTGGGTATAAAAAGACAGGCCCTTAGTCAAACAGGAACATCGAGTGCCATAGTTTTTAACATGACAGTTTGATAATCTAAAATGGACTATATGTAAATGCACTTATTGATAGTTTTTACTGATAGTTTTTAATGCTTTTAGTTTTAAGTAGCGTTTTTCATAAGGAGTCAACACATCAGCTTCGATTACAATCCACGAGCCATGTATTGTATGGTCTGGTAAATAATTTTTTTCTCAGTATACAGGAGCCATATTTTATTGGTGGTGGTAAATGGTCGACATTGGGTATAAATTTAATGGATCTCGGAATGGAAAATTAGTAAAATTTAGTTAAAACCCTTTTAACTTTCTTATCAACATCGAAGTTATGTCATCTATTCATTTGTTCTATATTTTTGCATGTGTAGGATACTCGCCCTTGCCACCTGATTTGAGGTTAAACATGTTTTTAAAGGCTACAAGCATTGTTTTACATATAATTAGGAGCCATTCATATAGCTTTAGAGCAATTAAAGGTGATTATCATTATTTAATACAAGGCTACAAACATTGTTTTTAAATTTTGATCTATACGCTTAACATGGTACATGATAATGTAACAGGAAGAAAGTTGCAGGAATAAAGATGAATTTATCGATGCTAAACCAGTAAAGGTAATTGACTGATTTTGGTATTAAATTAGTTATTGTGGTTTCTGTGGCTTGACTTCGGATATGAATTAGAAAAGTAAAGTTACGGTTTTTTGTTTAATTGTTTATATGTTTTGAAAGATAAAGGTGCATTTTTTTCCAATCACATTGCTTCCTTAGAGGATAAAGTATAATATGATGTAATGAAAATGTTAACTGTAACAGATTCATTTCAGAAATACATTTGATAGAAGATTATACTTGACATTAAAATAAAGTTCGTGCAGCTACAAGGGTGTGACCAGATGCTGATAGCACAAAACGTAATGCTGAAGGTAATGTTATCCGTCTATTTGAATCATACAAAGTATGATTTGCAATTCTTTGGCTTGGATCAGATTAGTTGTTAAGAAATGTCATAATGGTGGTCACTTTTCAAGGAAATAAATATAAGATCTTGCCGAAACTAAATTCTGTTAAAATTTTAACCAATGCTTGCATGTTTGCCGGTACTTATCCCTAATGATATTTCTTTTGTGAAAAAGGTTATTGAACACAAGCCCTATGATCACAAAGCGGATGTTTTCAGTTTTATGGTAGTATTATGGGAGTTGCTAAACGGAAAGGTATATATTCTACTTCGACGAGTCATTGAATTGTATGTTTAATATAAAAAGAAGTGTATTTAAATTACAGAAATTTGTTTGTTTAGCTTCCGTACAAGTACTTGACCCCTTATAGTAGTTGTTGGCGTGGTTCAAAAGGTGAAGAATCACCCATTAATTTTTTTATACATTATTTGTTATTTGTTTTTTAAAACATTTTCACAACTTTGGTGAGACTACTAAATTAACTTTTTAATCAATTGCTCAGGAGGCGGAATTGCTATACCTGAAGCACTTGGTACGTGCACCCGTTTAAAGATGCTCGACTTACGTGACAACAGTTTTGGACCAAAATTCAGGGCTTTAAGTCAAGGTACATCCCTTCATGTTAATCTCACTGATCTTTACCTTAGTTACTTACATTTGGACTCGATGCACCTGATCTACTTGTGGCCATGCTCACTGATTTGCATATAACTTTATCGGTTTTTATATGACCTGGTTAGTTTAACAAGGCCAGTCTTGTATATGACGCGGTCGGTTTTTAATGTAATATGGTGCATGCATTGTTGCATACAAAAAGTAAATCAGATTTCAACCTATGCTTATCTGCTTTATGCAAGCGTTGTTCAAATAAGTTGTTTACATCAACACTTATATCCTATTAAATCATAATGTGCCAAACACTCAAAATTAGCTTATTAGCTTATTTGTATGGACCATAATTATCCAAACATTATATCATATTTTGTGTTTTGATATAGCTGCTAATAAGCACTTTCCTAAATTGGATTGGATATACCAGAGATAAAAAAATGGCCACGTTGGATTATTATTTGTTTTGATATACCAGAGATAACATTATCTCATATTTTCTGTTTTTCCAGAGATAACAAAATAGCCGGGTTGGATTATTTGTCAAACGGGTTATGTTAAAATGGATTAGATTTATGTGGGGTTCAATGGACGGGTAAATACATGATATTTTGTTTCTTAAAAAAATAAACACTGCAATGAGTTGGTTTTCTTCATTCATAAGTCTAAAGTTTGATTAATTTAGAAATTATAATTAGTTAATGTTATAGTACTGTAATGTTATGGTATAGTTGCAATCAATTAAATGTGTTTGTTCAATTATCACTGATTTAGGAACTTACTATATGAGTGTATTGATGACTACTTGACGAACAAGGAAATTTATAATAAACAGTAATTTGACATGTTCGTTTTTTGTTAACTGAAACAAAGACTGCTCGATGTACTTAATGCTCTTATATTAGGGATGCTTCAAAATTGCGATGTTACCTGCTTGACGTACGCAACTATCAAGTTAATATTAGTTCTGTTACTAACTTAACACACTATTCCATTTTCCATAGTCCTTATTGCCATAGTCATTGCTGCAAGAAATAGTACATTTCGGCTGGGTAATGGGTCATCTTTTCTACAGGTAGGTCTAGGTAGACCCGAAACACTTTTTATCAATAGAATTGTTTTTCATAAGGTAATTAAGCCAAAATGATTATGAGCTTATATTTGTTTCCATACTAATCTTATATTACAATTTTGAATATCGGAAAATTGACTATAACTATACGACTATTAAATCAGCTTAAATATCTAGAAAATTATCACAAGATGAAGGTACCAAATAAGCTCTTATTTCACGTTGTGTCATTTTTACATACAGATTTGAAAAGATCAAGTTGTTTATTATATTTTTTGATTCATTTTAGGTTATGAAATTTTATAATGAGGGTCATGGTGTTTCTCATGGTGTGGACAGGTAATTTTTCTATTTCTATGACAAAACTTAATTCAGTTATCTAGATTGTTTACGTCTTTCTGTGACTCGAGCATGTGATTTGCAAAAGAATCACAAATTTTCTATGGCAAATACCAACCAAGGATTCATATATTCTTTCATGACGAAAATTTGGTTATGCACCATTTAGAGTTAACCACATTATGACATTAATGTACTGAAGTTACAATATGTACTATACTAATAGCACATAAGATGTCGTTTAAACTAAACAGGCGACATTCAAGTTTGCTTCGGTATGACCATTAGTAAAAGTCAAGGTCAAACATTCTTTAGTGGCCAATTTTCTCTCATGGGCAACTATATGTCGATGTCTCAAGGGTCGAGAATAGGAAGGGTCTGAAGATCTTATGTTGTGATAAAGATTGGTAAATACACATATTCAACGACTAACGTTGTGTATAAAAAAGCTTTATTTCGCATTTGAACTAAAAACATATACTTTGTAATGGCGGATAACTTATTAAGTTTTATTTCCTTTTATCGGATTACCATTCATTTTTTTGTTCTTTATTCACTCTATAAATATTTTATGATGTTTGTAATTTATTAATTGTTACTTAATTTATTTCTTAGATACTCACAAGGCAAGCCCGCCCATCGGGCGGGCTTTGCAACTAATATATATATATATAATCCGGATCGAGAGAAGATTGATAAGGTTTTCAAAAATGATAGATTTTTAACTTTGATTCAAGTTTTTCAAGCGTAAAACTCATTTTAATGTGATTATAATTCAAAATGTGTAAAAAAAATCGAATCAATGTTAAAAAATCTCTTGTTTTTGCAATATAAGTAAAATACTGAATCTTCTATACAAATTTAAGGAATCATTACCATAACTCGATTTTAGCAATGATTTGTGAATCAAATTTGTGATTTATTGCTTTGATTCACTATTAAATGATGTTTACTTGTGAATCAAATCAAAAAATATCAATCAATTTGCTCAAACGTAGATTTCTCAATCTTTTCAAAATAAAACCCTTCTCAAGACTTTTAAATTAACTAATACCACTTCATTAGTATACCTTAAGTCCTCTAATTTATGTCCATATATTTTACGTCCAATATGTCCAAATAAAATGTCTAGAACAATTATTTATTTATAAAACTATATAAATAATTTGTAACAATTAATTCAACAATTAATTTTATAAATTAACCAACACTTGTAATATACCAAATAAAATATGTTCTTGCATTCTAACATATTTTAAACACATTTTCACCATGAATATGTATTTTTCGATTATGTATAAACTTTGGTTTCTTGTTGTAAACTTGTTAAAATAAAAGCTAGATGATGATGTAACTATGTAAACAAGATGTATAAAAACATAAGAAGTATATATGAAAGTATAGAGATGTAAATGGACCTTGAATGAATGAGATGAAGATGATAAACACTACTAAACTCTAATTCAAACCCTTATGTTTGATCTAACCTAAACCCACTTGTATGTTCTTGAACTTTGCTTGGAAAATCAAAACTATAATGTTTCTTGTTGTTGTGTGTTGTAACCGACCACAAAAGAGAAACCAAGATAAATTGTGTTTTTTATATTATTTCTTAGATTCAAAAGTGTTAAAGAAAAGCACTCCTATTTATATCAAAAAGGGGCATGACCTTATATAATAAAATAACTATCTAGGAACCCAACTAGGATGGATTGAATTAGACATAAGCAAACATCTATTACTCTCCAATTGTGGTGTCATACCGGGAGCTAGGTAAAAGAGGGGACAAAAACCATCTTGAAGTCCCATGGATAAAGTTCTAAGGGTTTTACTATGTGGTTTATGGATACTATTGTTTATGTAAAAGTGGAAGTAGTGGATGTTTTAATTTCATTCCTTGTTTTTGCATAAGTATACACGGCTAGTTATGATTTTAGGGTAGAAGTGATACATTTTTTGGGTATTGAGTATAATGGTGGGTATTTGTTGAAGTATAGATGGGTTTAAGGGTTTACATGCATGCAAAAATATAATTTATTGCGAAACGTAAACGTTTTACGTAACGAATAAAAATAAAAAGTGAAAAGTTATAAATTATCTTCGTAAAAATAATATAACACTTGTTTGACGTAAATTTTTATTTGTTTGATGTCGGTTTACGTTGATTGTTGATTTTTAATTTACGCGATTTAACTAAAGGGTTGAAATTAAAAATGAACGCGTAAAAGTTTAAAATAAATAGTTGAATATTTATTGACGTAAAATGATGTGAAAATATGAATTGTTACATCCAAGCCCAAATATGCCAAAGAACAAAGTAGCAGACACCATTTAAGATAGTTTTCCCATAGCCGGGGAAATTATTCCCGAGAGATCTTGACACCAAATCCGTAATCGATACTTTTGAAGGAACACATATACCCCACCAACTTAAACATTTATGCCATATAACTAGAGATTTCAAACATGAGATGAACATGTGCTCTCTAGTTTCGGGACAATCACCGCATAAAGGACAAAGAACGGATGGAAAACCAATACATCGTGAGTCGAGGTTAGTTAAGAGAGGGAGCCTATCAAGCACGAGACGCTAAATAAAAATATTTATCTTTCTCGGGACGAGGGAAATCCAATCATGTGTTTTACCCGGGCTGCTATCTGTTAAGTATGCTGAATCAATAATACTCTAAAGATGTTTAGCCGTGAAGAGACCATCATTGCTAAGCGTCCAAATCCAGTCGTCTTTCGTTTGAGGACGAATAACAAAACCGTCAAGAAGAGAAGAAAGAGATTGTAACTCAGAAAAGGCACGACCCCTAGGAGATGTACGCCAATCCTAATTTCCTTTCCAAACCTCGTTCTCAAGGCACCAACGATCTTTAATCAGGCAATTTTTTGAGAGCTCAAGGGCATAAAAGCGCAAAAATTGATACATAAGAGGAGGACCAGAGTGAACCCATTTATCACACCAAAAAGAAATGTTATCCCCACAACCAACCTTTCTCACAAATGAGTTGTTGAAAAGGATGTCAAAGCTATCAATATATACTCCTTATATTTCTGGGTTTTGGGTGAGTGGAATGTTTTTGTAAGAAATTGGAATATTTGTAGGTTTATTCTTATTTTTCTAAACTGATATTGGGTATTTGAAATCCTTGAAGTTTTGGAATTTGTCAGATGAATATTTGATGGAGAATGAAAAAGATGATAAAAGAAACAATGTTTTGCGTTTGTAGATTGATATGAAAAAATGGGGTATGAGATGTTAATTTGATGATTTTGGTAAAAGTTTTTGGGTGAAGAATACTATTAGCATGATGCCGAAAAATTGGTGTAGAAGTCGGAATTTTTTTGAAGGTGGCCGGAGTAATGGGTTGAAGAAGATAAATAATGATGGGATTTGGAACTTGTTTTCGTGAGAAATATAAATAATAACAGGGATTAGGAATGTTTTTTTAACATTAACAACAATAAAAAGAACAAAATAATAATAATAATATTAGAGGGTATTCTTGTCATTTCACTTAGTCAACCAAGCATTTCACGGTCAAACTAACAGAAAAATTGGTCAAGAGACCAAACTCGATACGGGGCAAAACCATGAGGAGATGATTCGGGAAAAAAAGTTTAGGTACCAAATCCGTTAAACCCGACAGACCACAGGGACCATTTATGCAATTAACTTTTTTTTAGGTATTTGAATCTCAAACCCTTTAAAAAAGGGTGAAGGCTGAATTTAGGTAACATGTTTTTTCAAATTAACCGATGTACGCAACCTACTTTTTTTATTCCGGATATACGCAAAAAAAAACATTCGTTCAAATACCTACCAATGTACGTAATATTGACCAAAATATGACTTGTTTGACCGGTTATCACTTAGAAAATTTACAGTTTGGTCCTTGTTGGCAGCGTGGACTTTCACCGTTAGTCTCTTAACATTTTTTAACAAAAAAAGTTACAGAATTGATTTTTAAATTTTTTTTGAACTAAATTGATTTTTTAATTATTTTTAAAAAATTAAGATTTTGTAAAGTGGGAATTTTATTTTTTTTAAATTTTGTAAAAAAAATTATTTTTCTTACGAATAATAATGTAAATTTTTTTTAAATTAAAAAACAAACAAAAAACTTTTTTTAAAGCAAAAGTTCACGATACATCCCAGTGGCTGCAAAAAGACAACAATACCCCCCTATATAGTTGCACCGTTAAAAAATAGACCCTCGTTAATAATTAACGAGAATTTTTTTTGCACCGTTAGTCCAAGGGATGTATCGTGGCCCAAAACATTGACGGAGGGATGTGTTTTGGACAATTATTTAACGAGGGATGTGAGACGATTTTTTGACAAACCACATGGATGATTTTTACACTTCTCTCTTTTAAAAAAGAGGTGGAAAGTGGGTTTTATTATTTTGATGAAAAAATGAGTGACTATGATTGGTTCATTGGTTTATGCTAAATTTTGGGTCTATGTTGAACTTTAGAGGGCGGTTACTATATGATTTAAATGAGACTTAAATTTTTAGATTTTACATTAATTTTATTTTTATAGTAATGTTTTTTTTAAGATTTTTTTTATAAAAAGTCCCAAAATACTTATAATATAATATAGATTTGTACAATGACTTTTTAGAAGTTGACATTTATTAGTAAAAAATTAGTATTAATTTTGAATCAAAGAAAAAGTCTTAAAGAGGAGGGAGCCATTGCAGATGTTCTTAACTCATTGACTTGAAGCAAGTAAGTTATTTGATCAAAAGGTACAAAATTCCCTCTTGTTGGCCCTCTCAAACCTTCAGATCATTAATACCTTTTTTTTCAAGTGCTTATTACAAAGCTCATATCTCAAATAAATTTGATTGTATTAGTAGTAACTTTTTTTTTCTTCACTTCCATCCATACAGTATTTAATTTTTTGACTATCCCTCAGCTCCCTGGAGCTAATTTGCTCGATTTTGGTGAATGCAACTAAATATTGAAAGTATCAGGTCCACAACAAGCAAGGTATGCATTTACTATAATTTTGAGTCAAAGTTAATTAGCACACATAGCTTGAACATGTAACTTGTTAAACAAGCAGTTTGGATCCAAACTGCTTATCTGCATTAAGCATAGAAAATCAGCAGCTAAGATATAATTTAACAACCAATATGGTGTTTGTATAACTGCTGATCTGCTTGTTCTTTTTGCTGGAGTGTTGATCCACCTACTGTAAAGTTAATTAGCACTTTAGAGTATTAGTTTGGACTTTGGAGTGTTTTGATAGTGTTAGAGCAGTTTTCAATGGAGGTGGCAAAATAGGTGGGTCAGAAGGTCTAGATTGTTTTAGGCAGTGTTTTTAAACCCGGGTTAACCCGACCGGTTGAACCGGTTGAATTGTGAACCAAGCCGGTTTTGGTCGAAAAACCCGGTTGAACCATGACTTGTCCGGGTCAATTAAAAAACCGGTTTTTTAAACATTGGTTTTGGGTCTAAACGAGTCAAGGTTTAGGTGCGTTTTCTAGAAACAAAGGTCTAAATTGATCCGAGTTTAGATGAGTTTTCGTCATTTTCAATTTATTTTGAGTATAATATGAAAAAGTGATTTTTTTTGACCCACTACACCTACACCTGTTGGGTAATTATATATATACGGTAATTGTTACCGTATATAATTGCACTAACTATTGAGTAAATAACCAATTATAACCATACGTAATATTTACGGAGACCCAACTAAACACATCTAGACCCATGTTCAGCAAATGGGTCTCAAATTGGCACATCTAGTTGTTAGCAAGCGTGGAGTTGTTCTTACAGAGTTTTTATTAGCAGTTTGGAGTGTTTGATTAAAGTTTCTTATAAAAAAAGTTGTCTTATTGTATATTTTTTTTAACAAAATAACCAAATTTAAACAGTATTTCTCAAAGTTCTTATTTTTAGAAGGTTATTACTTATTACCGCGTTTACTTGTAACCAAAAGCATATGCATATGCCCAGAAAGTAAGCAATCCTAAAACACCCCTAAGGTCCTGAATACAAATTGGAGAAAACAGTTCCGATCCTATGTATGTTTAGTGGAAGAATCATTGGGTTTTTTTGCTATATTAGTTGGTATAAATCTCTTACGTTAACAATCTTATTATAAACACTGCAAACTTTGTATTTGACTGCAGATAAAATTCATATATAACCAGGATGGCTTTTGTACGACCACTTTTAGTGAGTTTCTATCACGGTGGTAATATCGAATACGCGAATGGATTAGTCAAGCATGACAAATCCACTTCAACTTTTACTGTTGTACTTAGGAGAAAACTGCATTATAACGAATTTGTTAGTTCGATTTACCAACATATGGGGTTTGACAGAAGAAACTTTAAGTTGAAAATCACTCTACATTTTGAACATTGTGGGGAACCCAAATCGTCCCCAATTATAAGTGAAGAAACTTTAGACGTGATGTATTTCTTTGCAGAGAGAGATGAAAATTTTTGGGCTCAGATTCATGTTGAAATCAAAGAAATTCCGGGAGCACATTAAAGAGTCCGAGCGCCTGAGCCTCTGAACACAAACTTTGGTAGCCACCTTGATGCGTATTTGCATGCTTTGCAATTGACATGAAGAAAGACCTCTTCAACATCTATGTTTGTTTATTATGTCGTGAAATAAGTTTAGTCCTGAGTTTCGGATAAATGTTGAACAACTGGTATGTCAGAATGATTGGTAACATTGAGTTCTCTTGTTTAAAACTAATTCTATTTCTGCATACAAAATGACTTTCTTGCCGAATATGTTGGAACTTTTGCGTGTTTGGATGTTTTCAGCGTTCAATGTTTATTGAGTTCTCTTGTTTAAAACTAATTGATCAGTGCATCAACTTGCTACTTCTCACCTATATATCCACTTCAAGAGTTCCTTCTTTATACTCATAAGATGAAATTCATATCTATATATACAGAGAAGCAGAGAACAAAATTTTCCTAAACTTGCGCCGAGAACCATAACCCAAACTCGAAAGTTCAAGCGGATAGTAAAAATGATATGAATGTCTACGTTTGTTACTGTATAATCAGGCATCATCACATGTGAAGAAAAAAAAGATTACAAGTAATGAACGGTGTGACATGATTAGGCATTGATCTGTTTGGCCCAATAATGATATTTTGGCCCAGAAAGTTGTGTTTATTTTTACTAATTACAGACCCAATAATATAAACATTAAACATAACAATATAAGCCCAACAAACGGTGTTTATTAAGTTCAGGTTGGTTCCCTAAATAATTCTTAAATTGCCTATAAATATTTAGGTTTTTTGGGTTTTATTGCTTACGTCTTGATCTGGGTGAATTATAAAGATTTGAAGTTCATAACAAGCAAAGGTATGCATGCATATAATTAACCTTTATTTATACATCCTACGTCTCGGTTTTATATGTTGTTTTTCTCTATGTAAAGCATATATTGTTAATATGTTATGTTATAATTAGTAGCACGTATTAACTCGATAATAAACCCTAATAATTTTGTGATTAACTGTGCAGATAAATTGATCTCTAATATTGTCAGTATGGATTTAGAACGACCATTCCCTATGACTTTCCATATCGGTAGTGGCGGTGTCCCATTCCCATATGTCAGGGATGGGCTAGTCGGGTATGGCACTAACTTGAGTTTTACGGTTGTGGCCAGGCGTAGAATGCCTTATCAAGAGTTTGTCAGTTTCATCTACAGACATGTTGCAGTTGACAGGATTAAGTTCAAGTTTAAAATTACTCTAGATTTGCAAGATTGTGGGAATGTGAAAACTACGGCTATTATCAGTGAAGAGACTTTAGACTTTATGTATTTCTTGGCCGAGAGATCAGATGAAAACTTTTGGGCTCAGATTCGGGTTGTTGTATTCAGTATCTCGTGATGAAGTCGCCTATGAGCACAATCTTTGGCCGCTGCATTGACGATCCCTTTCCAAGTGACATGAGTCAGGACTTCCTTAACCTCTACAATTTTTTTTTGTCGCGATACACATTGAGTCCTTGGTTGTTTTTTTCTTTCTGAAACTGATTGAGTCCTTAGTTGTTTTTTTTTTCTTTTTCTTTCTGAAACTGATCGAGTCTTTAGTTAATAATAAAAAAGTTATACTTTTGCAGACAGTAGTAGCATTGCTATTAGTTAAAGTGAATGTTGGAACTTATGTGAGTTTAGAAGTTTTTGTTGTCTCACTTTGTAGGTGAATCGAAAACCAAAACTCAAATCTGAACTATAATATAACTTAGGGACATGAATACATGGTCGTGATCTTGACTCGTGACTACAAAAAAGCTAATCACGTTGGATTAAGTGTTTTGTTTGATATCAGCGACACGTACTTGCGTTTGTCATATAACTTTTTTTATACATGAAGTTTTGGATACCTTGTGCAAGTTGGTATTTGTTAGTACTATATTGAAAGCTGCATCTATCGTTGTATATGTTATGTGATTTTTACATGACAAAACTAATTAGGTACACACAACAGTAACCCGACAAACGTATAAGTTCAATCACTTGGTTATTCATAGTTATACGCGTTGACAAAGTACTAACAAGTTCAATGATCAGTTGGTTTCTAATAATTTTCCCACTCAACAACTGCACCGCAGATACAATAAAAATGGCCACTGAAAATTTCTCCCAGGAAGTAGACTTAACTGAGCAAAAAACTTCCAATGACGGCATTGTCTTCCCGGCAGTGTTGCTGCCAACTAGTAACACTAATTTGACTACAATATCAAAGCTCTTTATATTCAAAGAGGCGATCAAAGCTCAAAAGCCATAGTTGGAGTCTTTTCTACGTGAAAGAGGTGTTACTCTCTTTAGAGGCTTCCCTGTTACCTCTCCTTCTGAATTCAATGACGTTGTAGAAGCTTTTGGTTTCTATGAAACACCCTACCTCGGTGGCGCGCACCTCGAACTAAAAGTTGTTGGACAGGTTTTTCACAGCGAAATCAAGCCCCATCCAAAAGATTGCATTTCTTTCCATCCACGAGATGTCTTATGTAAGACCTTTTATTCCATAGGATGGCTATCAATGTATTCCAATTGGTTTCTAGTGATGGTGAAATAGTACAAAACCGGACACAAATATGACCATATAGATAGTTAAAAGTGCACAAAGCCTGGGTCATACTCATACCCAAAATCGCCCTGGCTTACTTAGGCCCGCATGGTTTAGACGGGCACAAACCAGGCTAATTCTGTAAAGCTAACTTATAGAAAGATACAATATCAGTCATGTACTCCTATTTAGTTCTTCTGGGCTGACCAGGTTTAAGACCTGGCTCTTCTGGGCTGCTGTTGTGCTACCATACAATACCCGTTGAGTAATGGTTTTGAATATGTTCGGTCCCAAATCATACCATGGTCGGCCAGATTTAAACTTTGGGCTAGTGAATTGTGTTTAATTTTTCATTTTCAACAACGGGGTGAATTGTAAAAGGTTCCACTTTGGTATAGCGACTTATGGTTTTGTCCCAAGTCATGCATAAAGGATAAAACCCTTGTGATTTTGTCAATGAATTGTATTATTCGTCAAACAGGTTTTAAACTTCCCAACCAAGTTATTATCCTTTTGTTAAGAAGCACCGGGAATAGTTTTGGGTCACATCGTTTATGAAAAGATGAAAGAAAGGCACCCAAAGTTTGTTACACAGCTCGAGGAACATGGGGTGACATATAAAAAAATGATGAATGACAAGGACCATATATCCAACGTCCTTCGATCAACGGTAGTGGTTGGAAGTCTGCATACATATGACTGATGACAAAAATGTTCTTGAGGAATGTTCGTAATTCACTATATTCAGTTAAACCTTAATTATAAGCTAAACATGTACACTGTTTGGAAAAACACGGCTTATTAGATTCTTGTTTGATTCACAGGGAGGTGAACTTTGGAACAAAGGTGGAATGTATAGGGAATGCTGTGAAACTTAAGTGTGGTTTACTAGTGTTGCGATAATGCTGGCCAAATGACTAATGTTAAATATGATATGGATACATATGTTGAGCTTGTAAATGGTGACCTTGTGCCTGAACAAGCCATGAAAGACTGCCTCAGACTTAAGGAAGAAGAATGTGTCGTAGTACCTTGGAAAAAAGGTGATGTGTTATGCTTGTTAATAATCTGACAGTCCATTGTCTACTACCAGTACTAAAGCCTCCTCGACGCGTACTTGCATCTCTTTGCAAGTGACGTGAAACAGGATTTCTTGAACTACGACCATAAATGAACTTTCGTTAAGACTATTACGTACAATGTTGAATAATTATACGTTGCTTTGCATCCTCTGTCAAAAAAGAATTATACTTTCGCATTCAGAATGCATGCAATTAATGACACTTAAACTGAAAGTTTGTATCAATTATTATAAGAACCAACAATTTTGATGTAATGAAATCAATAACGATATGCATCGTCAGGGGCGGACTTGAAGGGGTTCCTGGTGGCTCCGTGTTAACCACTTAAACTTTTGCCATGAACCGTAAATGTTTGTTAGAAGTCTCAATTTCTTTCAAATGAACCTGGTCCAAAATTCTGTCTTGCATGTCTTCTTCAGGTTGTCCATTTTGTATCAAACAAAATTTGTGCGACTGATCATTTACTGTTTTGGATATGCCAGTGTGCATCATTGCAATTTTCAGTCCATGCCCATATATATATGATGATGGACAAAACAATTTCACATGTATCGATTGCAACATACTAGTATTACTCTTTTTTTTTAAATCTATAATCTTTTTTTTGCATAGTTAATGTAAGTATTGCAGTACTCACATGTAGTAGTTTGCATGCATGCATTTGTCGTATATAATAGTAAAATGGTAAGTTCGTACATGACAAAATTGATTAGATCGAGACACAACAAAAACAAATTTCACAAGTTTATGAAACAAGGTATCTAACAGATATATATGCCTTTTAGCATATGTCCAGATTCAACATCACATCATATCATAAACAAAGCCATCTCTACTTAGTATTGAACACAAAATAAATGGCCACAGGAAAATTCTTCCAAGAAGTTAATTTACCTGAACAAAAAACTTATGAAGATGGTGTTGTCTTCCCGGCAGTGTTGTCGCCAACCACTAACACTCATAGTTTTACTGAGGCTATAAAAGCTCAAAAGCCATGGCTAGAGTCACTTCTAAATGAGAGAGGTGTTATTCTCTTCAGAGGCTTTCCTGTTACATCTCCTTCTGAGTTTAATGACTTCGTTGAAGCGTTCGGGTTCCCTGAGGCGCCATACGTGGGTGGTCGGGCTCCTAGAACTAAAGTTGTGGGGAGGGTTTACACTGCTAATGAAGCTCCTCTAGAGACTGCAATCCCTTTCCATCACGAGATGGCTTATGTAAGATCTTTGACTCTATACATATCTATGATTCATGCATGTATTTAACTGGTTTTGAGAGGTGAACAATTAAACAAGACTAAAAAACTGATGAGAATGGGAGTAAATTAAAGGAACTAGATTGTATGTAACTATGTATAGTTTGGCGTGCGCATGAAGCACGAATTAGGACTTGGACCCGTACCAAAATGTCTTTCGATATTACAATAAGATAATGAAGCACGGCCGGATTAGGCCTAGGGTCTGAACTGTCCGGAACAGTGTGGACTTTCAGGCTTCTGAAGATGTCTTTCATTATTACAATATAACTGATAAAGAATATGTATCTAAAGGACAATTGGATTTCTTGAGGATATATTTGAGGACCCTTCAGGCCCGTGCTTTGATTTAGTGGATAATATCTCAACTGTTAATTTTTAGGACTTTTGGGGCAGATTAAGCGCATATGACCTAGTTTTTTTTTGGTTTCCAGTTCGGGCCTAAAACTGATCAAGCTCAGGCTTGAGCCCTGTAGTGTATTTATACAGCTTGGTATAATATCAGGTGAGGTATTTTTTTTTTTTTGGGTAAATAATATCAGGTGAGGTACGGTTTTGAATCCGTCCGGTCCCAATGAACAGGGCTGCATACTCTGGGCTAATGATATAAAACAAACTTTAACTAAACAGTGTCATTTAATCAAAGAAAAAAAATGTGACCAGTTCTGTTTCATGGTTTAGGATCTTGTCTCAAGTTGTGCATAAACTAAATGAAACTATATCGACAAAATTTAATTTCACTAAAACTATGCAATTGGTCAAGCAGGTTCCAAACTTCCCCAGCAAGTTATTTTTCTTTTGTGAAGAAGCACCAGGAAGCGGGGGACAAACTCCAATAGTTTTAAGTCATATCATATACGAAAAGATGAAAGAAAAGCACCCAGAGTTCGTTGCACAGCTCGAGGAACAAGGAATGACATATAAAAAAATGATGAATGACGAGGACCATGAATCATCCTACACAGGCAGAGGTTGGAAGTCTGCATTACAATGCCATGATCAAAAGAATATTCTTGAGGAAATTATGCTTTCACTACATTGATTAAAACATATAAGTTAAAACCGTGTTAAGAGAAAATAAAATGACTCTATATATGTTAACCCGATCTTCGCTCAATGGAACAATGTCTGTTTGACAGGGTGGCGGAGTTAGGAACGAAGCTGGAATGGATAGGGAATGCTGTAAAACTTATAACAGGTCCATTGCCAGCCATCAGAATATTTGATCAGGAAAGTCAACATAAAGTTTGGTTTAATAATATTTCTACTGGTAAAATTGGTGTAATGACTAATGATATTCATGATCAAGATGCGTTTGTTGAGCTTGGAAATGGCGATCTTGTGCCTGAACAAGCTAAGAAAGACTGCTTGGAGATTTTGGAAGAAGAATGTGTTGTAATACCATGGAAGAAAGGTGATGTTATGCTCGTTAATAATTTGATGGTACTTCATGCTCGACAGCCAGTGCTAAAGCCACCTCGACGCGTACTTGCATCTCTTTGCAAATGATGGGAATGATTATCACTTTAGCCACAAGATCTGGCTTTTTCGAAAGATTGATGAATATATATGCTGATAAAAAACGTGCATCATGTTCCGAACATGTTAGCTCTTATTCTAACTTCCGTTTTCATGCAAAAAGACGCATTTAGTTTCTTTTCTTAATGTTAAGATCACTACCGCCTCTATTTCATTACATGTAACACCACGTAAATTTTCATTATAAAGTATTTAGTTCAAAATAGGATAGTGGATCAATCTGATTTTATTGATATGTTAGATTAGAAATTCATCTTTTACTGATTTGCAGTAACTCAAAAGATGTGAATTTGGTAAAAGGAAAAATTAATGAAAACTGCAAATTCAAAATGTACCCAACGAGTAAAAATATATATACTCTCGTTGCACTCCCCTGCAACTTAGTCAAAAAATTTATTCTCTTGATCACTACTCAAATATTAAATGAAACACTTATAAAACTAACTAGTCATCTTTTATTTATTTTTTATTTGGATACATCATCTTTTTCTCTTTTATATATGACTTAAACTTGCAATATTTCTGCCTAACCACTACCCATCAAATCTCATATACTTTGTCCGGAGATCTCTTAAAGCATTCTTCCTAGTTTCCGACCCTCGGTTACTTTCATGTAAGGTTTTAGTATAGGTTGTCGAGCATGAAGGACCAGCCGAAAGGAGCTTAGCAGTGAAAAAAATGCTGACACTAATTGCTCCTTGAGCCAAGTACGGTTTTGAGTCAAAAAGTAAATTGAGTTCCACATAGTAGTCATGTTTTCATCTTATTCCCAATATGGTCATCTCAAATTACTCGACTACTCAACTCCACTCATTTTTTTACACGTGTCTAATGCTCAACTTAATTAGTGGCCCACTTATTTTTGTCCTATTAACCCTCAAGTGCTCGACTGACGGCTACTCAACTTACAAATGCTCGACTCAACTGTTCCGTACTTTTGTACCTATTTGCTTTATTGCCTCAGGAAAGAAAATAAATCTGTAACTTACATTTTCTTGGTAACCGTAATATTTCAAAACACACACATTACACACACTAATCCCTAAAACACACACCGATCAAAGAGGGTTTCATAATCCCTAAAACGGTTTCACTGGTCCGATTAATTCCGTCAAAGGTTTCAATAGTTAAGTTTTGATTTGTTTGTAAAGCCTTACTGATATGGGATCACTTTAGAAGTCCTGGTTTACTTCGTTTAAGGGTTGGTCCGATTAAAGAGGGTTTCATAGTTGGGTTGATCTCCTGAAAACATTTATTGACGATATGAGTTCACGTATAAAGGCCAATGTGGGTTCAAGCTTAAAGGTAATACTTGTTAATTTGTTTTGATTTAATTCAGATAAATAGTTTATGTTTAATGTTATCAAGTAGTTTTATAATTATTTTTGAATCAATCTAGGTTTATGATGCCAAAGTCAGTGCGAGAACTAGATTATATCTACTGAAAACCATAGGAAGTAAGTTGGCTTTCAAACCTGAACGTTATAAAAAGTTTAGAAGCACTGTTTTTGGTCCGTGATTAGATATAAGAACCTAAGAGCATGATAACCATTTGATTAACTATTTGCTACAACATCAAAGAAATGTCAAAGATCCCTATACTTGATATCCTTTTAATCTTTGATATTGTCCGAAACACAATTTGAGTTGAAAGGCGTGAATTTTGTTTGGTTACCGGTTTTCTTTTCGGGGATTGTTCGTTAGACCACTTGAAAGGAGTTAACTCTTGTTTTCGTGAGCGTGTATTTCCCGAAAAATCTAGTGTTAAGGGCCTTGATCTGAATAAGCTACTCAACAACCATACTGAGTTTAACAAGCTATTAAATGATGATGTTGACCGTGTTTTGTTTACTTTTGCGTTAGATATTTGTTTTATTATGGTTTTGTGCTAAGAACACGTTATCTCAACCGAGCTTTTTAGACTAGTTGATGATTTATCAGCATGGAATGATTTCCCCTGGGGTGGGTACATGTGGAAAGAGCTTCACAAAAGGGTATACAATAATGATAGTAAATAGAGGGAAAATGGAAGAGTTTGTTACAAGCCTCACCCTCTAATGAAGATTAGAGGGGTATTTATAGGTGAGGAAGGAGGCTTCCCTTTTATTCATTAATGGAAAAGATTACTTTATTTTTCCCTAACTTACACATCAAGTCCCTATACTTGGGTAAATTATGCTATTTCATTCTTTTAGCATAATACACCTTATTACAAACTACTTTGACATTAACAAAAGAAAGTCTAATGACTAAATAACACAAAATCACATAATCGACACTTTTAATGATCCTAACAAATTCCCCCTAAGGGTCGATTATTTAGGGCATTCTCTTCGTGGTCCAAGTGGTCTTCCATTCACGAACATCTCCCATCTTCTCATCTGTCTACGATGCTTCAATCTTTCTTCAATCTCTTATTCAAACAACTTCAAGTACTCTGCTTCATCTTTAGTGAGATCTTTTTGTACATACCCATACTTGATATCATTATTATAACTCTTTAGAACTTCTAACACTCTATTTAACGTTGCATCACAAAACTTATGGATCTCTGAATGTCTCATCACCCGTTTCTCTTTCTTGCTATTCTTGTAAATACATTCCTGCTATGCTCATAAAGATGAACGAGATCATGTTCATGATCTTCAATTCCTGGGAAAGTCATTGTTGGTGCAGTAAGATTAACCTTCTGTTGATAGCTTTTAATTCTAAGTTGGAAGTCATGTACTCTTTCCCATATCACTGTACTTCAAAATGAAATACTGATAAAGACCATAGCAATCCTGTATCTGCATAATCCGGCACCTTGCCATTCATAATCAACAAATATATGTCCTCATCATCATTCTTATTGAGATTCTTGTAGCCTGGCTCAGTTATTGACACTAGGTACTTATTAGCTCTTCTTGCGACAATCTCTGTGATAAACTTGTGTTCATGACCCAATTCCCACTATGTCTTGACAACTAGAATAATCTTTGCGTCGAAAAACCTCTTTCTTTGGTTTTCCAGTCTCTTTCTGATTCCCTTATGTAGAAAATCTTCGCATGCGGATTCTTCCAATGTTCAACACCATAGCGAGCATAAGGATTAAACTTTCGAACACACTTATTCACCCATCTGGAAGTTCGTTCTTCAATATCACCATCATTAAAAATAACCGCAAGAAACTTGTAAAAGTGGACAGACTTATCTCTCCGGGTCCAGAATTTCCTTTCTTCAAATACAAAAGGTCTTGATTAATCAGAGATAACGCTGGAGCTTCAGGATCTTTTTGACAACTATGAACTAATGGTGTGGTCTTTCGTAGATGTGGAGAGACAAAAATTTCTTTTCTACACTCACAGACAATGTCACTCTTCAAAAAATTCTTCATCTGATCAATGTGATACTGATGCTTATCTCTTGAAGTACATCTCTGTCTCAACATCTCATCAGCCATATTTCTCACTTTGCTTCAACTGGTCAGCGATACTTCTTCTTCCATAATGTCTTGTGATAGCTTGACTTCTTTTATTTCATCATCATCTGAAGCATAAGAGTCAGTCTAAAAATTAAAATTATCATCTTGCTCTTGATTACCTAAAGTTGATGGAGCTTGTTCCTCTTGAAAAACTTGTCCAGACGACGACTCTCCAGACACATAAGCTTCATACTCCGATGTCTTCTACCGCTTTGCACTATTCTCCCCCTCAGGATGAGCATCATCATGAGGAAACGTTCCCGACCTTAGGGGCAGAACGTAGGAGGTTCTCTACATGTAGTTTGTGGTACCGTATTTCTTTCAAACTTCATCTAGAGAGCCAACCATATTGCTATGTCTTGTTGTTTATAATTGAGAATCACTTTCATAGCAAGTACAATTTGATATAGTTATCTGGAAAGAGGTGTTTGTGATTTGAGACCGGATGAACATGAAGAATATGTCTAGACATATAACTTCGTACGGATGCATCAACTTGAGAAGGAATAACATTGGCAATTGCATTCTCAATTTGTGTTGAAATTTGATCCTGAATATTTCCACGTTCCTGCAGAATAACTTTAGCAATCAATCTTTTCGTCTCTTCTTTAGCCTTTTTCCTCTCCAGAATCAACCCTTCCGTAACATACACTAGAACTTGATTCCGAACTTGTTCAGGAACTTGCTTCATAACTTGCTCCTTAATGTGTTTATCTACCATAGTAGGTAATGTCTCAACCATTACATCATAAAGATTATCAACAGGTGTATCGAATGACTTCCTTGGCATGAACCTCGCCCGTAGATGTGCATACAAGTAACCATAACGTCCATGTAACTCCTGAAAGAAGTTCTTGTAGCGTTTGAAGCAAGTAGGTTTTGTCTTGAACAATGATAGAAGTCAATTCGTTTTAGATAACTTTGTGTGAGGTGAACTTGATGATGATGTAGTATGAGTATCC
Source organism: Tanacetum coccineum (assembly GCA_026074375.1). NCBI lineage: Eukaryota > Viridiplantae > Streptophyta > Magnoliopsida > Asterales > Asteraceae > Tanacetum > Tanacetum coccineum. Next base: position 14,042 of record BQNB010038079.1, on the reverse strand, counting down.
GTCAATTCCTGGAGTTTCTCGGTATCCAGAAATACGAGATAATTATAAACCTATGAGATCTAATTGGGTGTGGGGATTGGTGAATTCCCAGTCTCCTCTATAATCTTCCCTTTCTCCCTTCTCTTTAATTCATACACCTCATCAGTTATTTCTTCATCTTCATCATTTACATTCACTGGTATAACAACGTTAGTAATATCCACCACTGGAGTCTCCTTAGTAATCTCCACCTCCTTATCTTTAGTAATCTCCACCTCCTTATCTTTAGTAATCTCCACCTCCGGACTTTCCTTATTACTCCTGGGCTCTATCCTAGTGCCGGGAATATTTGATTCATCATTCCTAGGGATTGAACTATCATCAACAACATTCTCTTGTCCATCCACCATCTTTTCAATTTCTTCAAATGCCAAGTGCTCATCAACCAGTGCCACATTTTCTCTTGCTTCCTGCTCCTCACGACTTTTATGCTCAGCAAGACTAACTTGTAATGTATCTTGTAAAATCATCTCATCTGCTTTGTCAACATTTGGCACTGGAGCTGGTGGTGTAAGACGTGTGGATCTCCTTTCAGGGATACGAAGATGAATCACAATTGATCGTCTTGGAGCACTTGACTCTGCTGCTTCCTTATTAGGGTTAGGTGACCTAGGGGCGCTAGGTGTCCTATGCGTTCCTTGGGTAGACTTAGTCGGCTGTGACTGAGTCAGAGGAACATCTATCCCAAACACTTCTGCATATATCCTATAATCTCATTTTGCATCCATTTCTTCAAGAATAGTCAACCAATCTGTATCTTCCTGCATTCCAAATTTGTCTTTGTGCCTTCCTGAATTAAAAATATTCTTCATGATATCATCATCTTTTAGATTGTGATACTTGTCTCGAGCACGTCTTAAGATTTCAGGAAAGATAGTCATGTAATGACTGACAATGATCTTTGGTAAAATCATTGATATGGAAATCGAAGATGTTTGGAATGATGAAGCGAATAGTAAAATCCTTCCCATAGTAACTTCGCATAATCTACATGAATGCTGTTGACAAAGCAATACATCATTTGCATTATCTGCAACGGCGGTTGATCCCATCCAGTGACACGTGTTGTCAAAGGGTGTCATTGGAGAAATACTTGGCAAATTTTGCCAATGAAACTTTGCAGAAGACTAGTTGTCTTTGAAACTTATGAGTCTTTTCACTCCTTGTTAAATCCCAATACTTTGTTTTGATAAGAATGAACCATGTCCAGAAAATGATGGTGGTGGCACGAATGAAATATGATTGTTGTCAGTTACTTGTGGAAGATGAAAGATTGTTTCTGAAGTCATCCAATGTAAGAGTAAAGTCTTTCTTGTCCACATAAACTTGAGCCTATAACTTTGATCCGTCTTCTTCAAAGAATGGCCAGAACTGTGGCCAATAAATCCATGTACGGATGAATAAGCTGCAATGTAGAATCATAATTGATGATTCTTGAAGATATATCGCAGAATTTTTGCTTTCCCCGGTGGCATGTGCACATGCTCGAGATCAACTTTCTTGTTAGCATCCATAAGATCATATCTTTTGTTGGAATTAAACTTTCATTATGGATGAACATAAACTGCATATTGTTGTTGTACCAAGATGATTTCTGAATGAATACAATTGAGATGTTAGATAACAAACAATTCACTTGACATTTTTGTATTTTTCCACTCTGTCTGTTTTATATGTTCTGGCAATTCTTTTTGAACATAATTTTGATCAGTTTATTTCCCATGTGCTCGTTCTTGATTTTTCTATCACATGCCATACGCTTTATTGTTTTGATTTACCATTTTTGTGTGTTCTGGCAATTCTTTTTTGAGCACACTTTTGATTTGCTTTTTCACGTATAGATTTAGCTCTCTCTTTCTGTTTTTAGAATATTCTCACCAGAAATTCTTTGTGACATTATACTCTTTCAAGAATGATGAAGATTTCTCTTTTGATTTTAATCAAGACTCTTTTATGAAAAATTAAAGAGAAATCATTCAACTTCTTACAATTGTTTTGTGAAAGAGTATCATTTTGACACGATAACAGATTTTGAGAACTTTTTTTAGAAATCTTTTGACAAAAACTTTCTTTATAATGATAACATAGAATCAGGTAATCTCAAACCCACAACTGAATGGACACTAAGTCACTCACTCCTCATTCTGTTCATTGCAGAAAACGACTGAAGCCGGACATGACTTAGTCCACTTAAACAATTGAGATTTGGATTAATAGATTTAAGTTATAAAACTTTTGCTTTTACTTTTTGTCATGAATCCTAAACAATGAAGACAAACATATCTAATTCATTATTTGAATGACACTAAGTCACTCACTCCCTCATTCTGTTCTTACGGAAAACGGCATAAAACCGCACATGAAAAAACTTATCCACATAAACAATTAACGAATAGATCCATATGGACCCATAACTTAAGAAATTTATAAAAACTATTTGATTTCTTTTTTTCAAAATTATTCCACCGCACTTAAGAAACTGATCTATTATTCCCACAAACATTTAAGCCAGTTTAAACATCATAAAAAGCAATGAATCACAACATATATTTCTTTCTGAAAAACACCTTCCACGTTTCCACAAATGTACTTTCACTAAATTTTGACTTTTTAGTATTACGGAGATAGACTTTTTGGAGCCCTTTCTATTTTGCCTTTTTGACTATAAATGAAGTTTTCAACAAACAATGAATCTTTTTGACATATGAAAAACAAACAAAAAACTCAATCCATTGTATATAATTTATTCAATTCGGATTACCACCTAAAGTCAATTAATTAAACTCGATAAACATCAAACTCGGTAAACGTCATACACATCCGAATTTTTTTTTTTTTTTTTTTTTTTTTTTTTTTTTTTTTTTTTTTTTTTTTTTTTTTATTTTTTTTTTAATTTATTTTTTTTGTTTTTCTATGTAAAATGCGATTGGTTAATCATTTCCTAATCGTATTCTTCATGGTATTTCCACATAAGCTATGCATATGATCATCCTTTTATAGCCACCGAAAACATTTTGAATATTGACACTTTTAGCCCATGTGATTATCATTTTTGATTTTGAAATTTGTTTTTCAATTTTCACAAACTCCCCCTTGAATAATGAATCTTTTCAAAAACTCCCCCTTGAAATGAAATCATGTAAAGTACTTAGTCCGAAAATGAAGATTTTTAAATAAAAACTCCCCCTTGAAACTATAATGGTTTTCAAATTCAGTCTTTGTGAGAGATCATTGTTTTTTTTTTTCAAAATGATGTAATGTGAAATGGAAAATTTTAAGAACACTCCACCCTCCCCATAGATCAAGATTCTTATTTTCAATTTGAAAGTTTTTTATAAAAACTTGGAATCATGAATCTAATCATGTGATCTTGTTAAATTATGTTTTTTTATATAAAAAAATATGTCAAATCTTTTTGGTATTTTGAAAAAAAAAATTAATTTTTTTCTTTTGTTTTTGAAAAATTTATTTACATGTTTTTGATGTATGAACTTTTCAAGAAGATAACTTTGTCAGGCTTTCCAACTGAGTTGGAGTCATACATCTCATACCAATGCGATGAACTAGATACTTAAAGCGTTCTTTTGGAAGTGCCTTAGTAAATAGATCCGCAAGTTGGTATTCTGTCCCGACAAAGTAAATTTTCACAGTACCCTTCTCAACATGTTCTTTAGTAAAATGATATCGAATGTCAATGTGCTTAGTCTTAGAATGTTGGACCGGATTGCATGAAATAGCAATGGCACTCTTGGAGTCACAGTACATCGGAATCCGATTGTACTTATATCCATAGTCAAGCAGTTGAGTACGCATCCAAATTACTTGTGCACAGCATGCAGACAAGGAAACATATTCAGCCTCAGCAGTAGACATCGCAGTACAATCTTGTTTCTTTGAACTCCAACTCACGAGCTTTCCACCTAAAAATTGCAATCCTCCTGATGTGCTTTTACAATCATCTTTACATCCTGCATGGTCCGCATCTGAATAGGCAATTAGTTCAAATCAGGAATCCTTCGGATACCATAGGCCCATGTTATAGGACTGTCTCAGGTACCGAAAGATCCGTTTTATCTCTTTAAGGTGTTTGACCGTAGGATGTGCTTGATAACGAGCACATACAAAAGTAGCAAAAGCAATGTCTGGTCGACTGGCTGTTAGGTACATAAGCCCTCATATCATACGATGATAAGTCGTTTGATCAGTAGGAGTGCCTTGTAAATCAGCATCCAGCCTCTCAGTTGCCATAGGTGTACTTATTGAGACACATTCATCTAGACCATGTTTCTTTAACAACTCAATTGCATATTGTGACTGACTTATGAATATGCCACAGGGAGATTGATGAACTTGAAGTCCAAGAAAGAACTTTATTTCACCCGTCATCGACATTTCAAAATTATTTTTCATTAGGTTTGCAAAATGTTTTGAAAAATTTGGATTTGTTGAACCAAAAATAATGTCGTCAACATATACTTGAACAAGTAATATGTCTCCCCCGTGACGTCATGTAAACAAAGTTAGGTCAATAATACCTTTAGTGAACCCATGTTCAATTAGAAAAGAAAACAATATGTCATACCATGCACGAGGTGCTTGCTTAAGACCGTATAGAGCTTTTTTCAACTTGTAGACGTGACCTGGAAATTCTAGATCAATAAACCCTTCAGGTTGGCTGACATAGACTTCTTCTTTTAAAGGACCATTGAGAAAAGCCGTTTTGACATCCATTTAAAAGATTATGATATTCTTATGAGCAGCATAAGCAATAAACATCCAAACAGCCTCAAGACGAGCAACAGGAGCAAATGACTCTTCAAAATCAATGCCTTCTTCCTGCTTGTATTCTTTATCCACAAGACGAGTTTTGTTCCGAACTACAATATTCTCAGCATCACACTTGTTCTTCCAGAGCCATTTGAGAGCAATAACATTCTTTCCTTCTGGTTATGGAACAAGTTCCCAAACTTAAAGTCTCTCAAATTGATTCAACTCATCTTGTATGGACTCAATCCAACTGTGGTATGCCATAGCTTCTTTGATATTCTTTGGTTCAATAGTGCTGACGGTTAATGCATACATGCATACCTTAGAATCTGTGTATAGCCGTTGGAGAGTCATGACAGGTTTGGATGGGTCACCAATAACTTGGTCTAGAGGATGATCTTTTGTCTAAATGTGAGTTGAGGGTTGTACTTAGTAGAAATTCTACACATTTGATGGTTCTAAAGCCATTGTTGATGACTCAAAATCAGCAAAATCTTCTTGATTGAAGTCATCAGCCCCAGTTAAATAGATTGGAGAGGTTTGTTCATCAGATGTAGTCACAATGGGTGGAGCCTCATGTTCGTCAATTTGAAGATGTATAAGATGAGGCTTCATGAATTTGAGTCGGTTGTTCAGCGGAATTGATGGGTGTATCAGAAGACTTCGTCTCAAAATATTCTTCAAACATTGAACCAAACAAATTATCCAAATCTTCTTTAGATGGAGTATTCATTTCTTCTGCTGATGAATTATGATTTATGAATTGTTGAAGCTCGGGTTCTAAACAATCGTGTTCAGAAGCCATCGCTGTGAGCTCGTCAAAACATGACATTTTTATGGTTTCCATAAACTTTTTTAGTGCGTCTGTTATAGATTTGAACCTCTTGATGTTTCCGAATAACCAATAAAGACCCCAAAGCCTGCCTTGTGTTTTCATTTTATCCAAGATCGTCTCGATCATTTGTTTGAATAACACAATGACCAAACACACAAAAATATTCACATTCAGCTTTTTTGCCATGAATACACTTATAAGGTGTTTGTTATGTCCGTGTAAGAATGATTGACCGATTATGATATAGAAAAAAACAAGCGGTAGCGACTGCTTCAGCCCAAAGAAATTCAGGTAAGCGAGAAAAGATAAGCATCGTACGAGCAGCTTCAACAAAAGTTCGATTATGTCTTTCAACTACTCCATTTTGCTGAGGCGTTCGAGCAGTTGAAAATTGTTGCATGATGCCTAACTTTTCATAAAGAGCTTTAAGAATTGCATCTTTGAATTCAGTACCATTGTCTGTACGAATCTTGCAAACTTTGGCTTTATAATTTAGTTGAGCTTGAGCAATGAATTTCTTTATAATCTCTGGAGTTTCATCTTTCAAATGAAGAAAGTAAACCCATGTATATCAAGAATAATCATCCACGATCACAAGAATATACTTCTTTCCATTAATTGAAGCTGCCCGCATTGGACCGCATAAATCCATATGAAGTAATTCCAATTTGGAGTGATCACTTGGAACTAATTTGAGTGGATGATAAGCTTTCTTGCTTTTTCCTTTTTTACAAGCAGAACAAAGGTGATCTTTTCCATATTTAAACTTTGGAAGACCATCAACCAAGTCAAGTATGGTAAGATCATTTATGGTGCCAAAATTAAGATGGGAAAGTCTCGGTGCCATTAACTAAATGACTTTGCAAGTTTGCCTAGACCATTAGAAAAACGGGTGAAAAAGCAGCCATGTCAGAAATGGAGATAGTAAAAAATTTGATTTCGCGATCGCCTGTAAAGCAATCATCTCCTCCATTACCACAAACTGTCTTAGAATGAAAAGCCCTATCTAAATCGTGATCACAAAATTGTCCAACGCAAAAGATTAGGTCCCGGCCTTCAACATATATACATACAAATAGTGAGTATTGCCTTGTATATAATCACCATAGCCTATGTTTGCTGCAAAATTATCATTTCCAAAGCGAACGGTGCCCATGAATTTCTCAATGAAATTTTTCAGCAGTGATCGATCACCCGTCATATGCTTTGAACAACCACTATCAATAATCCACAGAACAATTTGAACTACCTGCAACACAAGAAGAAACAGGACATGGACAAGTGGGCAATTTGACTACCCATTTCTTAACAGAGACCGATTGTTTTTCAGATGAACAACTATTCTGACCATTCGGTTTTGTGTTAACATGAGACCAAACAACATTTGGTTTCGATTCAAACCATTTTTGCTAGATTCGACTAGTTCGAATCTTGTACTTCATGTATGTGCTTAAAGATTGATCTCGTACATTTCTTTTCTTTATACTAGAAACCTTATTGTTAGCTTTTGAGGTACTTCCGACATCAATCTTAGGTTTGGAGACTACATAAGTAGTATCTAAAGACTTGTCGACTTCTTAGAAAACCTATTATTGCGAACTACATAAGTAGTTACATAAGATTTTGGTGTTCGAACATTCGAACGCATATTTAATTAATAATTTGCAAAACAATTATCATGGCATAGAATAAGCACATTTTGCATACAAGAAACACATAACAAAGTTTTCGCTTTAGAAGCGTTTGCAAAATCAACATCAATTACATTCTCTTTGTTTGAGTTAACATTCTCATATGTGATATCTGTTTGCTTATTTTTCCTAACATAAACTGCTACTTTCTTTGCTGGCTTCTTAGAGTTAGCTAAGACATTATTCTTGACATGTGAATATTTATTCATTGGTCTTCTAACACTAAATGCAACATTCATTCTTGTAGAAGATAAATTATGCTTAGCCTCGTTTGTTTGTGATTCATGAGTTGTGACAACTTTGTACATTCCAGGTGCTATGACATTTTTGTTCGAATCAGACTCCACTTTGTTGGAAGGTGAAGTCTGTCAAGTGCTGGATTTTACACCGACATGGTCTTCTTTGATTTTTGAACATCCATTTTCATTTAATAACGTGTTTTTGTTAATGACGTGACACAAAGAAGAGGTTATGAGAACCATTTGTCTCCGTTCAAACTTAGTATTTACAGACTTACCTTTTTTCACATTTGGCCAGTCTATGTTTTTAACTCAATATGGTAAACAAAAGATTCTGATTCTCAGCACGAATAGCACCATATGCATATGTTTTCTCAGAGACATGAGCAATTAATTCGTCCAATTCCGTTTGAGTTTGAGCTGTGTCTTTTAGATTGAATTAAAAACCTTTTGATATTCTAATTTGACATTATCACGTTCTTTTATCAAAGATTGCACCGTAAAATCCAAAGGCACGTTCTCATCTTCAATTTTTTCCATTTTTTAAATCCAAGAATAATCAAGAGGATTGTGTTTTTATTCGTAAAACTTGAATCCTATTTATGTTTTTCTTTTTCATGTTGTAAATTTAATTCAAAATCAACACTTTGCTTTTCACACATTTGAACATCTTTTTCAAGAATTTTTATTCTTGCTTGCAAACCCTCTTGAATCTCGATGGATTTCTTTTTAAGTTGTTCAATTTCAGCATGAAGTGAATTGTCTACACATTTATGATTTAGCAACACACTTAATTCAACTTCATGCTTGAGAGATACTTCCAAAAGTTGATCTTTCAAAAAATCATTTTACTTCTCTAGTTCACAAAGTTCATTTTCTGTAGACTCAAAAACATCTTTCATCTCTTTTATATCCCTCTGAAATAGTGTCTTAAAGAATTTAAAATAGAACTACAACTCGTTTACAATTGGTTTGAGTTGATCTTGAAAAAAATCATTGAGTTGTATTTCTTCAGGTGACGTATAAAAATGCTTGCTCTTTTACAGTACTTTTGACTTAATTCAGACAACCTTTGAAAATAATTTTTTATTTTATCTAATTCAATGATCAAAGGTGACTCACTCGGCATTGATGTCAGGATAGAAGGAGTTGCATTTGAATTCTTGTCAGAAGGAATAAAAGAAGATGGAAAATATTTTTGCTCAGCAGAAAGTTCTTTTTGAGGAACAAAGTCTTTATAGAGAGCATTTATTTGTGCATAAGCAATTGTCCAACAATTCTGTTTATTTGCAACAGTAATTGGATCATTTATTTTTTCGTACACTTTTTGTTGACTTTTGGAAGCATCATCAAGAGTGTCCTCGGTATCTCTAACATTCAAAGAAATCTCTGAATTACCTAAACTAGAGGCAAGATATAACTTTGGACATTGTGAAATTGCTTGCTTGAGTGTATAAGGATTCGAGTACCCCAAACCATGTTTTAATTGCTGATCATACACAAAAATGGCTTTGGTCCAAGCATGAAACTATCATGTAAGGAATTGCCAAGTTTCAAAATTAGATCAACATTCTTTTTCAGTTTGGCCTCAAGATCTAGAACAGTGTCATGATATTTATCCTCATTTTCACTTATTTGTCTTTTTAAAATTGAATGAGTCTTTTGAAGTTCCTCATTTTTTCCGTTTGTAATCTTTGAACATCTAATCTATTTATCTCGAGTTGTTTTTCTAGATCTCGAATAATATCTCGATCACGAACAAATTGAGACTGGGCTTGTTGACTAAAATGTTTTGCTCGTTTATCGGCCTCAAGAACAAATAAACTGAATATTGGGACTTATTAAAGAACTAATTTAGAGCAACTTTAAAACTGGACTTTTTGTCTGAAAGTGACAAATAAGCTCTGAAAACAGCTTATGAATAAGCTGTTTCAGAAAGAGAGCTTTTGAGCTCAAAGTGCTTATTTAGATTTGTAAGCTTGCACAAGCTTCTTTATAAGCTCATTGGCAAAACCAAAAGCTATTCTAGAATCCCTAAGACATGCATAAGCTAGCTAAACAAGAAACACTAAAAGCCACTAAAATTAATGCTAAAAACTGTAAACTCAGAAAGCAATACTAAAAACTCAAAATTAAAAAAAAAACTAAAGAGCTTAATAAGCTAAGCCAGGAGCTGAGCTTAATAGAACTTAACAAGCAACTTAAGAATTATGGAATTCAATTATAAAATCAACTACTATAAGCTAGAAATTAAAAATTAAGAGCTAAGATTTTAAACTTCTGTTTTTGGATTTTTGGCTAATTATGACTTTTGACAGTAAATTAATCTAAGAAATTAAGCTAATAATTGAAGAGAAATACTTAATTTACACTATACTATACCTAAACTATAAGCTAAAAGAAATTAAGCCCTAAGATCCTAAAGTGACTAGCCTAAAATTGACCCTAAAGTAACAGCAGTACTAACTGCTGTTAGTACTGATGTACTTGGCAAAAGGCAAGCAACAATTGTGCAGGTTTCCTAGAGGGATAACCTGTTCCCTTAAACCTATGAGTATGTGTACAAACTCAAAACAAGCAATAACCAAGCCTTAGATGGCTTAGTTCAATAATTTGCACAAGTGAAACTATGAAAATTCCCCTGATGCAGGAACACTAAAATAAGCTCAAACTCTTTTAATTTTTAAACACTAACTTGTGAAAACTCTTTTCCTAATATTTTTAACTAAAATCAAAGCTGTCTCAAAAGGTTTGCACAAAAACTTTTGACTTTTAATAGTCAAATAAGCTTAAACCAAACACCCCTTTAGCTCTTGATAGATTTCATTAAGACTTAAGAATTTGAAATCTATTGATTAATCCTTAACAACCAGATTACTAACAGCTTATAACCAACTTATTTAACAGGATTATAACACAGATTAAGCAAAATTACAAGGATCTCCACTAACTTATAACTAATATTTTGGATTTTTTAATTTAATGACAGAAACTAAAAATCTAGATTATAACTATAAAGCTTAAAACATATGTAAACTAATAACTATTAAGCACAATAAGAGAACAAAAAGCATAATTAAGCAGATAAAATAAGCAAATAAGCAGTTTATACTATTAAGCAAATTTAAGTATAGAAAATTAAAGGGAAAACAAAGGAAACTTACTAAAACCTCTAGCTGAATAAGAGGACCCAATGAAGGGCAGTTACAAGCTCTCCTAACTTATGAATAAGCTAGGAGTAAAGTCCTTGGAGATCCTTCCATTTTAGATCTCCCTTCTAAAAGCTTTTGAACCCAAAGATAGCAAGGTAAATAAGTACTTAAGCTAGTTTTAGATATTAAGTATGATTAAGACCAAGTTAAGCTCAAATCATGAGCTTAAAGACTCATGAGAGCTGTTGAGCTTATAGGAGCTTATGAGCATTTAGCTTAAAAAAATGAAAAAGAGAGAGCTTATGAATGTAAATACTGAATTTCATTAACAAAAGAAACTGATTACATTACTTTAAAAAGAGATCACAAAACATTTAAGGAAATTACATGTAGCTAAAAAAGAAATTTTAAGCTACCTAAAAGCTACTAAAAATAACTAGATGTGTGTGTGTGTGTGAGGTGAGAGCCTATTTATAGCCGATCCCTGAAGCTTCTAGGTCTTGCTTGATGTTCACGCTCTAATCAATCCCAACCAATCATTTCTTCAATCATTTGAGGGCTAATATGTAGCCGTTGATCAAATGTGGATGCTCAAGGATTGCCAAGCTGTCATTCTCATGATGTGACAGCTTGTGCTAGTTTACTGAGTGAATGTAATGCAAATTCCTCATTCCTTTGTTCTTTCTCTATAGCCACGTGGCTTTGATGCTTGGGTAGACAAATGAAAGCCCTTGATATTACAAATTTGACCCTGCCACCTTGTTAACGATCCCATGAATTGTCTAAATCACCCCTTAATTTGGAAAAGCTCTTTGATTTTGACTGTGGGTAAAGATGGGGACGACAGGTGAATAGTAACCATGGCTTCGCGCCTTTTTAAACTATAAAATGGGTAAAAGTTGTTTGAACTTTAGGAGAATGACACAAATGGTCCTTGTGGTTGTAGTGTAAAAAAAAGTTTAGGAAATAGCAAGAATGGCCCTTGGAGTTTAATGAAAAGGGGATTGGGCTAGGAATTGGGCTTTTGGATCCGGGTGAGGCCCATTTAGGGTTTAAGGGACTATTTTTGCAACTTTTGAAACTTGAAGGGCTATTTTTGAAACCATTTGGGGTTTGTTGACTCTGAGTGACCAAGATTGACCTGGAGTGACTGTAGATTTGACTTTTTCTGGCTTTTGGCTTCCGGCTTTTGTTCACTCTTCCGTTCTTGTGTCCTTGTTTGCCCGTTTTTGACGGTTTTCATGTGACTTTTCATATATCCGTACCTGCACACACAGAACACAAAAACAAGTATATTTTTGCCATTTTTCACTGTGTTTTGGGTTTAATTGGGTTATTTTAGGTACAAACGGATATGTGTATTTTACACTTATCAAAATTCCCCAAACTAAACGATTGCGTGTCCTCACGCAATATCACATGCCTTATAACCAAATACCTCGAAACTTCCCCAAACTAAACCTTTGAAAAGTAGCAAAGATTTTTGTTGAGAGAGTTAAGAGATCACAAGTTATAAAACACCCGATTTCCCATTTTCAAAGATTTTCTCTTTTTATGATTTTTCTTGATAATTAACTACCTAACTACAACTTATTTGTGTTGACATAATGTATTGTTTTCATTACCTTATTGGTAACTTTAAGGATCATAGAACAAAAAGCACATTTAAGTGTCTTACAAGATAACTTCATCATCCCCGATTTTTCACTTTTCCCATGCTAAGCTTAAAAACAAGATCATTGTCAATTACAAGTCATGACACTAACACTACTCATAAATACTAATTGTGTACTTACTTTTCCTCCCGCAAATCCTACTTTTGTATCTCAGGATTTTACTTAAGTCATATACCCGAAGGCTCTTTAAGACTTGTTTCGATACTTATTAATTCCAAAAATAAAGCGTAACGGTTAAGAACGCAATAATTAGCTCCTAGCCCTTTTCAAAAGATCAAATGTCATCAAGATTAAAGTCCACATCGAGGCAACCAAAATTTGGCTTTTATTAGGCTACTTAAGCAAGGCACCATTCATGTCATATACCCTAAGGCTCTTTAAGACATGAATGGACCAATCTTATTTGCACCATATACCCTTAGGCTCTTTAAGGCACAAAATAAGACAAAAATTAAGCAACATTATTAAACCTCAGTCCTTTAGAAGGCTACAACATCGGCCACGCCTCCGACAAGATGTAGCAAACATATTTCGACTTCGGTAACTTCCTCGACCTTTTAGAAGGCTGTAACATCGGTTGTGAGCCGGCAAGATACAACAAACTTTTATCAGTCTCGGATTATTATTGAATTCTACTTATCCCATATACCCTAAGGCTCTTTAAGGAATAAGCAAAATATTTATTAATGTGATACATATAGTATGCCAAATTAAGTATTCCTGATGTGTACTCATCCTAATCACAAAGGAACTAAAGAAAACTTCTATTAGCTAATTATTAACAAAAAAAACCGCACAACTCTATTTATTAAACATTTATATAAAGGTGAAACAAGCTATTGGGAGAAAAAGCCACAATTAACACTTATGAGCCTTAAAGAAATCCAACTATTCTATGTTTAATGTCATGACTTATAAATAACACTATCATTTCTTGTTCTTCGCAATTAAAAATCTCTAAGAAAGAGACTCGCAAATACTTAGCCTATATAAAATCCAACTTGGCATATTTAAAATCTACTTGAGATTAGCACAAGTCTTCATTTACTAATGATTCAAGTCTAGCATGTTTAAAGTCTACATGAGACTAGCACAAACTATCATCATTAATTGTTAAGGGAGAAAGCTAGAACTCTACACGTTCGATCGGGTCAAAAATTACTTCTTATTCTTACCAACGGAAAACCTACATTCGTGTCTTAACATTTTTTTTATTATTATTTATATTTATGACTAAAAATTTAAATTTTTTGCTATTTTTGTGGGAAAACGGGTACGTGAGAACAAAACAATAAGCAGGTAACATCAAATCGATAGATTCCCTCCCCAAACTAAAATGAAACATTGTCCTCAATGTTTAAAGTCGGGTCTCTACGAAAATCTAAGCCGTTTATGAAGTATGCAAAGATAAACGTTAATCGATAATGATGAAAGGATATGGATCTCCCCAAACTAATTTCACACAAAGGATGAGAAGCTCGAGTAGAACGGGACAAATCAACCGGACACGAGAGGCTTCAAAGAATTTGTTGGTTCAATCCTGCATATAAATCACAACAAACAACAAACAACGAAAAACGGAAGAGGATCACAACACATTGGATAGAAAATAGAAAGAAAATAGAAAGGATAAGCATGGGGTG
>BQNB010038078.1:0-49004 GCA_026074375.1 Tanacetum coccineum | reverse complement strand
TTTTACAAAACCGTCCCAAAAAAAGAAAATATTCGAGAAAAAATTAACCCGTCCCAACGCAAATTTTTTTTCCCCGAATCATACAAAAAAAGAAAATATTCAAAATTAGCCCCGCCATAACGCATAGCCCAAAAAAAACCCCCCGAAACGTAAAAAAAAATATTATTAGGGAAAAAATTAGCTCCGCCGCAACGCGCGGGTTCTTTTGCTTGTTTAACAACAAAGACCGTGTATGTGATTGAAAGTTGTTTTATTTACTTTTTTAATGAAAATATTGTGTAATTTCTGAAAAATGGTACTCACGACACTCACATAAAGTAAAGCCAATGGAAATAAAACACATAACTCCAGCAACATATTCAAACAAAAGCGATGTAAGAAGATCAAGCCTTTAAAGTATCACTGTATCAGTCAATCTGATTTAATAGATCTGTAAGTTGCACACAACTATCCATTCACTCCTGCCCATGCCATGCAAAGGATTGCATCTATATACAAACAAATAGTAACAAGGCCAAAGAAGGTTGGTTTATGACATAACGAAGTCCATGACAAAAGCTTGATTGGTGTCAGTAACACCGGCGATCTTATCTCCATTGTTGTGCCAGCTAATATCAAATATGCCCCCATTACTAGCATACCTTTTGATCAGCCTGCCATCTTTAACTGACCATATATACATGAACTTGTCTAGAGAACCAGTTGCCAAATACTCGCCGTTTGGACTAAAGGAGAGAGACAACACACGATGCCTGTAAAATTATATGAAGTTAATGCTTCGCTAATTACTGGTAATATACAAAGGTAACATATTCTTCATCCATTTACTTTTCATGACTAATATATACTTGTCAAATATGTTATTTTGCATTTCCAACATCAATTCGTTTTCTACGTACACGTCTTGTTGTATAATTTGCTGCAGTCAGGGACGGAAGTTTGTAAGGGCCAAAAGGGGTTGTGGCCCCCCAAAATTTGTTGTGGTTATGTACAAAATTTACCTTTTTACTAATACTAGTAGTTATTTTTTACACCAAATGTTGAGGAAAAAGTATATTCGCCCCCCCTAAAATGAATACCGTATATAATGGCCCTTCCAATAAAAATGTTCAAGTTCCGTCCCTGGCTGCAGTAATTTCATTTTTATAAAAAGATAAATGTATTCATACCAACATTGAAATTTAAGCAGTCATTTTGACATTTAGAGGTCTATGCAGCTTAAGGATTCCATGCTATTAGCAACTGATTAAGGATGAAATTAATTATAATATAAAATGTAGTAGATGGAAAAGGTTTCATTAGTGCTGGCATGAGTACATGAAAAATATGAATGTTGTACTCAATCTGGGAACGCCAAATAAGTTGAATACCAAGTAATATTCAAAATTTAATTCATAAGAATAATAATATGTTGAAATAACACACCTGTGGCGATTTAAGCTGTGAAGGAGTCTTCCACGCTCTACATCCCATAGCTTCACTGTGGTGTCATATGATGCACTACAAAATGGCAAAAAAATGTTGGTTAATAACAATAAAATAATCCAAATATATGTAATCAATGTTATCCTAAAGTTATCATATCTAGTTCTTAAATCGTTGATTACCAGCTGTGTTGTGTATATCTAAGCACCAGAAGAAGCATATGTGTACGTCGAGAAAAAAATTAAAACCAACATGGTGGTGTCAAAGTTTTAAACCAACAAATTCTCAGGTACATACCTTGCCAAAACTAACGGCTTGTTAGGGTTGTCTGTTGCAGATCCAGTGGGGCTCCATTTGATTGAGAATATATCCTGAAAAAAATTCATTGTCAATAGCACGAAATTAAAGATTTTCTATTCAGATTTTTTTGGTGGCAAAGATTGAGCATTCCAAAGCAACAAGTTTTTTGGATACTTTAATGCTTTTCCTGGTTAATCAGTAATATGTGTGTGCTAGACTAGCGATGTCAAGTCCGTACTATTTCAAAGTAAGGAGTAATAGACAACAGACGAAAAATAAGAATAGACAATCACCTGAACATGATCTGTGAAATCATGAATGCACTTGTCCTGCTTCACACTCCAGATCTGAACAATTTTTAATTTCATGTCAAGTCGCCTTGAAACGCTATAAAAATAATTATCCAGTAATGGTAGATGATACTGCTTGAGTGTTAGTGAACATAACCTTTACAGTGCTATCATCAGAGCAGGAAGCCAATAAAACACCAGCTGGGTCCCATTTGACATGTTTGACTTCACCCTGAAATCGAATAAAGCTCTAAATATCGATTACAGTTAGATGCTCTTTATAACCCAACTGATTTGAATTTATTTTGCACTAGTGCTACATCACATGGAGACTTGCATAGAAGCAATCATAAGTAGTTTATATAATAAGAAAAGGCATGCAGTTTATATTAGTATATTACAAACCGTATGGCCAGGAAAAGCTCTGATGGGTTGATCTTCTCCAATCTTGCAAACATATATCACACCATCAACTGAGCTCGAGGCAAATGTGCGATTGTTCCGCCAATCAATATCAAGAACAGGACCTATCAGATTGAGACACAAGGAGTTTAGTCCAGATCAAAACAACGAAAAAATATTTGTCACATTAAATATGCCATTTAACACTAGATAAGTACGTGAGTGAAATTTGAATTCCTGCTTCACTGCACCCGTCTGTACATCCCACACAATGGTAGTTTTATCATTGCTTGCAGTAAGAAGGCAATCTTCCTTCTTATTCCACTTAATAGACCTTATGCTTCCCCTGTGTTTGCTGAAAGTGCTTATCAGGTCCCCTAGATACACAAAACACCACAATATTAGCAAGAGAAATCTAGAACCGAGTGGAAACAGCTAAAACCTTACCTGTCGTATTCCATAATCTAGCTAGCCCGTCCATTGAAGAGGTGGCAAGAAGCGTGCCATCCAACTGCACAGGCAAAATAACATATGTTCACTGATATGATGGTAAACAAACTCATATGTGAACCTCTATAGCATTAAACAAACTCAAACTGCTGTAGGTGAGACAAAATAAAGATTGATATTAGGTGGATAGCATGAAATCACACCCATAGAGAAACAAGCATAAAGATTATATGTGCATAGCTGCTGAAATTTGATTATTTGGAACTCTAAACAATAATAATTGTCGAAGAAGCAACAGCACTCACATTCCACGCAACTGATGTGACGTCTTTTCTTCGCTTGTCTGGTCTACCTCTATCATGCTTCAGCACACGCACACTGCCAATCCTGTTTTCTAAGCTCTTGCTATTGGTCCAATCTTTAATGCCCCAAATCCTAGCTGTATGATCTGCAGACCTATGTACCACCACAACAAATTTGGATTAGGTTTCAACTGAATAAAACATATAAATAGTAAATTGAATCAGATGTGGAAGCTAAGATGAATTATATTTGTTAGTAGATCCGTATTAAATAACACACCCTGTTGCAAGACGTAAACCTTGTGGACTCCAGGCACAACTGCCAACCTAAAGTAATACATTAAATAGGCACGTCACTGGTAGTAATTAATGTGTTAGAATTAATCGTCAATATATCACAAGCATAAGGAGGATACACAAACCACATTTGAATGTCCTTCCATGATCAATACATTTGAATTATGAACCTCAAAAGGTTGAGCTGCTGTAGAGTTAAAAATCTTCTTTGTTTTAGCTCCTATAACATACCCCAAGAAAGATTATATACTTTGCACATGCATCAATATAGGCCTAATTAAACAAGCTATTAGAAATGACAAGCATATTCATGTGTTGAATTAAATTTAAATTGTCCGCCCAATGTTGGTATGTTCTTAAACCAAGCTTCTTTTGCATTCTTTATGACTCAGTTCACTAAAATATCAATATTCCCTTTTTATGGATCCAACATGATTTGAATACCAAATCATGGTTTTGGTCTCCACCTCCTGTCTTCTGCTATAAAAAACCCGAAATCCAGTCAGTTTTCAGCATTATACATTTTGTGAGATGGGAACAGAGGTTTGAGCCCGAGGAAATGTATAATTGTTGGTGTGAACTGGCCTGGGTTCATAAGAGTTAAAAAGGGAGTTAATTGGTTATTTAAATTATGTCGAGCCAAACTTCATAGACAGGGAAAATCATGTACTCCGGAGCTATGTGCACGTTTTAGATTTTGCTGTTGAGCTTTCTGGGTTTTGTGAGAGAAAATCATATGCTAATTGGGCTATCTAGTTGATGCAGTAAATCATATCCACTTATTTATGTAATTCCCGTGCGATTGTACATGTATTGTAAATTCTTGACTTTTGACTATTTCTGATCGGAGCAGAGTGTTACACATATGTGTTTCAATGCATGTGTGTATGTGTACGTGTTGAATAAATTGTAGAAGTAAGCCTTAGTAGTTCAAACATACTGTAGCATATATTAGATGTCAGATTTCCGTATAATAACCTGTTTAAACAGTTTACTATATACAGGGCCATAGGGGGAGAAAACGATATTCCTAATTATATTTACACAGAGATGCACATACCTAACCTGATGAGGATTATTTCTATGCTCCTGGACAAAATTAATGATATGAGTAAATAATAGAAAGGAGCCGCAAGAGACAATAGTGATAAATAAATAAATTAATAAGTTACTAGTAATAAATAAGAAGACCACAAGTGAATCCAATTACCGTGGAAAGAAGTATCATTGAACTGTTTTTATACCATTTTTGGTACATGTCTCTCTTTCTGAAGACAGCAAGTGAATTCAATTACCATGGAAAAAAGTATCGTCGAACTCTTTTTCTACCATTTTGGTACATATCTCTCTTTCTATCCCAATCCAAGGCTTGAATCATAACTGAAGCCACAACTTTATACAGATAAGATAAGCTCTTTTACTTTCTTAGGTGGGAAACTAATGACTTGTGTCATTGTAGCGCCCAATCCCAAATTCATCTTAACAACATCCTAACTACACAAAGTGGAATCGGTTATATGAAAAGCTCTCATCTACTCAAAATCGAAAAGAAATTTAGAATATATGTAGTGAAAATACCCTGCCACATTATACCCAACATTCACAAAAGTTTTTAACATATGACTAATGAGTGTTACTTGGTTCTTACTTTTTTGGAAATTTAATTTTGTAGATAACTTTGACAATTGAATTGAATTGACAACAACAAACGACAAATAACTCACTTAAAACAGAAGACTATACAGGCTTGACAAGTTTCCATAAAGAATAAATTAGGAAAACAGTTCCTCAACTGGAGCATAGAGTGACAAAAGTTAAGTTTGCCAAACGGTCCATGTCAAAAACATCTTCTAAAATAAATTAGAATATAACTATTCCGTAAATATAAACTAAATATTCATCTCAGATTTAGATTTGATTATATAATTTAAAAAGGAAACATGCATATGTTTCTATACTGTACAATATTCAAATGCAGGGGATGAATTCAAGAAACATACCTGCAAATGACACATTGTCGTCAACATTGAACTTAACCTTAGTCTTAGGTCTGCCTACTCTTTGCTTATCCTCAACAACTTTCTCTTTCCCCTTACTTAGAGTTTCCTTGGAAGGCTGCGCTGACTCTTTCCCCATACTTTGAGTTTCCTTAGAAGGCTCCTTCGAAACCTTCTGCTTCTTTTGATCATATATCATTCGTCTTAGTTCGACGACATCATTAGTGATAAGGTCCAGTGCTGGTATAAACGTAAAATCATCTTCCTCTACATCCTTATCCTTCTGTCAATCTCGGAAAAACATGATTAATTAGCATTGTAATATAGAAATAAAACATATAGTAACTGGTGAGGAGTAACTGACATTGTTCACGTTTACTTCCATCTCAAGAGTTTCAAGTCCTTTCTGTACAAGTGTAATGAGTGCGTCCTGTGGAATTTCACTTCCATCAAAGCTAGTAATCTTGTTGATAGCTGCCTCGTGTTTGAAATTAAAAGATGTATGTTCAAAACCTGACAGTAAAATTATCAACACGTCATAAGTACATTAAACAAGCATCAATTTAACATAATCTTCCACATATCTTAATTTCTATGTGATGTTTATTGTTATAAGTATAAGTAATCTGACTACAAGACGAATCGCTAAATTAAACCAAAACAGTACCAGATAATGCTTCATCAACCACTACCTTACAAAATATCAATTCAACGGTATATCTACAATGAATCCTAATCTCTATTTACATTTAGTCATTATGCTACCAATCATTACAAACTTATTCGCAAAACTAAAGAGAAACCGTACCAAAGATTTAATGTGTTGTTCACCACAACTTACAAACTATCGATTCAATAGTTTCTACCACAAATACATATATCTACAGACAGTAAGTTGTTATACAAGAAGCCTAATTACACGTCAAATTGCAAAACTAACGCGAAACAGTACCCAAAATCCTTCCTCGTTCCTCAATTACAGGCCAGTACGTACTGTTACTTGTTATACAAGCAATCTGATAACAAGCCGGAACGCAAAAAACAATACCATATAATGCTTCACTTGTCACTTACAAACTATCAATTTTTCAACAATATCTACCACAAATCTGAATATCTACTATTCTATTATCATTTACATAATAAACAAGAAATCTGATTGCATGCCTAATCGCAAAACAATGCCGAAAAATCCTTCCTCATTCAGTCATTCCTCACCAACTACTTACAAGCTCTAGAAACTCCTATACACACAAAATCATGAAAGTAATACTCTATGTTAACAAACAACAAGAATCAAGACCGCTAACAAACACTAACAGATCTATATAACCTAACTTACGATCTCTAAACCTACACGATATCATGAATCATAGATTTACACAGAGAGTGACAGAACATGCTAATTTCTCATAACGATCATTAATGAATCAACAAATAGCAAAACACATGTATACTATACCGTTACAAAACTATTCATAATTCAACAATACTTACCACAAATACGAATATCTACGTACTAACTTCTACATTATATACAACAAATATAATTACACGCCTAATTACAAAATTAACATGGAACAATACCGAAAAATCCATAACGTATATCTACTAATTCCTCATTTCTATTTACAAAAAATCACTACTATCAAAAAAAGTTAACAGATCCGTAACGCAAATAAAAAATTCTGCAGCTACACGATATCGCAAATCATAGATTTACATACAGAACTGATTAATTTCACGTAACGATCATTAATTGATCAAAAAATAGATATACGCATGCATGAATGAATAAAACCGTGCATCGTAAACTTAAATATATGTATAAATGTGTAATTCATCAATCGATGTAGAATTAATTAACCTGATGCAGTTAGGTAACGGTAGACAAGGTAATTCAGTTCTGTGTGACTAATCACCGGCATTTTTTCGTGACTATCGATTCGAATTACGATCAGAAGTTGCCAGAGAATCAAAATCGGAGTGAAGAGTTTGCCGGAAAAAAGGTGATCGGAAAATATCTGCTGTTTTGTTGAAATAGAGGCGAAAGAATGTGACAAGAGTATATAATGAGTTTGTTACAGAGTTGACGGTTTATTGCAATCAAGTCCTTTATTGTTTTTTTTAGAAATGCTACATCCAGATAAGTTTTACAAAAAGAAATCCACACAATGATGTGGCATGAAAACTATTGGTAGTATCTCTCATACTTTTTATTCTTTTCATATATATGCATCCACAAATCAACTTACACATCATTTTGTGGATTTTTTTTTATAACTTATGTGGATGTAGCATTACTCTTTTTTTTACTGCTATTGGTATCCTAGGTCACAAAAAAAGTATCAAAACGAACAAAACATTACTTTTTGATCTACTCTTAACAGTATAATATAGTTTTTTTTATCAGTTTCTCTATTATATTTTTTGTCAGTTTAATATTTTTGACTTGTCAAACTTTATATTTTTTATTTCACATTTTCCGTTTTATAGGTTTATAATGTAAACAAGATTATAAATATAACTAAATAAAAAAACACAAAAAATAAGAGAGGTACAAATGGTGTTTTTGGTTAGGTCTTTATATATCCTACCCCTTGTTTTTTTATGATCATTTTGTTTTATTATTTACGGCAGTTGATTTTATATTTGGAGAAATTGCATATATATCTTTACAAAAACTTATAAATTGCGTATACGTTTAACCAAAACTCATTATTGGGTACATACCTTTTCAAAGACTTAAATATGTCATATATATCTAAATATTTTATTTATTATATATTTAAAACTCTAAAATACATGATAATTACATTTTAAGTGTAAAATATCCATTATACCCATGTTTTTTTCAATCCTGTTATGATCAATTCTAGACTTCAAACAATGAAATGAAGCATTGACAACACAATTATCCAAAATCTCATAGAATCAAGGAACATAGATTATGGACTAATTGGTTAAATGATGATTTGTTATGATGAATTAGGAGAGAATTTGTTACAAGAACAATGTAAGTAAAATGTTACAATGGAGTGGTATTTATCAATGTTTTAAAACCCGGTTTTTTAATTGACCCGGTCGAGTCACCGGTTGAACCGCCGGGTCAACCCGATTTTTACGTCAAAAAGAAAAATTACCGATACTTAATAGCGACTAACTCATTATTGGTTAATAAGATAAGAGAAATATGTATGCATGATAACAAACTAATATATTAATTGGTTTTCCACATCCCAAGGACAGTCATCAAAATTATTTGAACATTTTACCAACTCAACTCATTTCAACAAGTATCATACTAAAGAAGCTATTAGTTGATACACTTTTTCATATTTCTCTATTGACTCATTTGTCACTACTCATCACCCCAAACAACTTTTCTGTATTTGCCTTTTCTCATCCCCTTTTCTTTTAAGATCTCATAAAACCAAAGTTTCTCATCCTCATTTTCAACTACTATGACGCATCACGTAACTCTATCGGTCGATTTTCAACCACCATCTATGCCAAGGTTCTGTTACACAACCAACAAGTCCGGTGACATAATCTAATGTTACACTGTTTTCTTTCATTTCCTTTGATAAGTGTTGAACCGGCGGGTTTTTCGGGCAGCGGTTCGAGCCGGGTCGACCAAAAATCGGAGGTTCAATCCGGTCCAAGCTTCAGTAGAAACCCGGCTCACAACGGACCGGCCGTCACTCCGGTTCCTGGTTTAACCGGTCAAACCGGCCGGGTCGAACTGGTTTTTAAAACATTAGTATTTATACTAAAAATGATGACTGTTGAATGTTGACTTTGACTTTTCTTGTTGACATGACTTTTTTTGTTGACCTGACTTTTCTTGTTGACTTGACTATGACTTTGACTTTGGTTCATATTACTCTATCTCCTTTGAAAATATTCTTGTCCTCAAAATCTGTATTAAACTCAGGGTACTTGGCTTGAATTTAAGTAGCAACTTCTTATAATGTCTCAGATCCTTCTTCTTAACCTGATTCACCCACTTACTCTCATTTGGAAACCCATAATTATTATCGAAAATCTCTTCCTCCTTATGAATAGAACCTGAAACAAAAACCTCTATAGACTTCAAAACCATAATGAAGGATATGAGCTATATCTCATATTCTTTTTAGCAGTGAAAACAGAAATATGACCGCTCTATCCAATGTCTAAACCTCTTAACCAATGATCAAGTTGATATATTTGAAGTAAATGTATCTTCAAACTGATCGAATAACTTACAAATGTCTTTTTCCTTTTTGGCCATTTTCAAATGTTAAATATCACACTTACTTTTGTCCTTCTCAGCCACTTCCCTCTATCAACCGTCACACCCATTCCTCCTAGCACTGATGTTTTAAAGTGCACAAAATCTATAGCAACAGACTTCCCATCATTCCCATGTTGAACTTTATAGTCATTGCTACATGTTTTATAGCCGTTTACACTTTTCTGAATAAACCTCCAATCAGCCGAATTGTACTTTCTATCATCCTCAAATCCTTCTCCCTTTCGTATATCACCGCAAACTTTTATGAATTTCTAGAGAAGATGTCATTTCTAACTTGTTTTCGGCATATACCACACCACTAAACAATTGCCATCTTCATTTGGTTTATTAAAAATAATCTCACAATCCTCTTCACTTAAAAGCATAGATTTCATTTGGTCATCTTCAACGCCATCCTTACAAGCTTTAATATCTCTAACAAGAACACTCTCCCTAACGCTACTTCCTGCTACTTTCTTTGAATCATTGAACTTTGAAGAACACAACAATGATGGATTAAAGTTCTTTTTTCCTGAGATCATTAGTGTGTTCTTGCAACTTAGCCAAACAATATGCATCATAGAGAGTTTTCGGTTTATACCAGTTAACTTCCCTTTCAACTTCCGGTTTCAATCCCTAAATGAAGATACTAACAACACACTATTCATCCAAACCCATTCCACTAATGAATGAACTGAACACATCATAATATCCCTGAATATAATCTTCTTGTTT
Organism: Tanacetum coccineum; assembly: GCA_026074375.1. Lineage (NCBI taxonomy): Eukaryota > Viridiplantae > Streptophyta > Magnoliopsida > Asterales > Asteraceae > Tanacetum > Tanacetum coccineum. Next base: position 38,527 of record BQNB010038078.1, on the reverse strand, counting down.
GGGTTTATCTTTGGCATTTCGCCAAACACGTCATGTACATGACTTTTAAAATCTACCATTGAAGCCTGATTTGATGATCGAACTGTTGTAGCTACTGTTTCCACAATTAGTTTCTTCAACTCTTCCGCCATTGTTGAATTCTTGATGGTGGTTGCCATGGTCTATGATGAATTTGAGCACCTATCTAGGAAGGAAGGGCTTGGATACCACTTGTTATGATTAATTCTAGACTTTAATTAGTGAAATGAAAAAGCTTTCCTGCAGGCGTGATAGATGCCGATTCTACCTCCTCTCTCCGTAAGGCATGTAATAATTACTACTTCCAAAAGCTGTCCTGAGATTTATTACACTTGTAAAAGAAATAAAAGCAAGAGTTCGGGATTGACAACACAATTATCTAAAATCTTATAGAATCAAGAAACAGAGATTAAGGAGTAATTAGTTAAATGATAATTTGTTGTAGATTGATGAATTAGGAGAGAATTTGTTACAAGAACAATGTAATTGATAAGCTGATAATAAATGTTACAATAGAATGTTGACTTTGACTTTTCTTGTTGACTTTGACTTTGGTTCATATCAATTTCCCATATCATTTACATATCTGCTTATTTAGTATTCGCATTCATTGTTTCAACATAACATATGGAAGCACTTACTGACATTTTTAATTACTCGTTCACAAATCCTAATAAAGATCATATATTTGTTTCTTGTAATCATATTAGCAGCCCAAGTGAAAGGATATGTATCTATTGCCTTCATAAAAAACAATTCACCAATTAAAGATGCTAGGTAAACATTTGTTAATCGATGGTTCCAACTTGCATAAGGACTGGTTGGAAACAGATAGATTTAGACATTGGTAATCGATTGGTCATTTATTCTTATATTTGGGCACATCAATGCAATCAATAATGAACAAAAAATAGTCAAGAATGACAATGATTTACCAGTGCAAGTTTAGAAAGAAGACAATAATTGCTTGTGTATATTAACAAAAAGGGTATAATGGATATTTCACGTTTAGAATGTAATTACCATGTATTTGAGAGTTTCAAATATAAAAAGATAAAATAATTTAGATATATATGACATATTCAAGTCTTTGAAAGAATATATACGCATTGTTAGTTTTAATTCGATATATATGTAATTATAAGTTTTTGTAGTGATATTTATGTAATTCTCCCTTTATATTTTTATACGAGCAAATGTGTAGGCAGAATAGTTGTTCTTGCCATCCTAGCACCTTTAGTAATAGTTTTACACTTTTACTATCTGGATGATGTGTTCAGAAATATGATTTTCTTGACGAACTCTTTTACGGATAAAGTTTGTCAAAAATTCAGACGGATGTGTAACGATATGCAACTATGCACACCAATTTGTTGACTACACAGTTAACGCTCAATCGTAAATTGGTAGAAAAAAAAACTTTCAAGAGAGCTTTTTGTGACGTATCAAATCCGTAAGGAATCTATGAGAAACGATCATTTGTGACAGGTTTCTTACGGATCTAGAGGTAAAAAGTTTCATTTTTCCTAGCACTAATTCATTAATTTTAATGTTAAAAATCTTGTCTATTTACCCTCAACAAAATTTCAATTTACAATTTAAGTTTTAATAGCGTAAGCAAATGAATTGATGTATTACTCAACCATTTTATTTCAAGCTTTTTTCTTTAATACTTCAACCCTAGAGAATTCACAATGCTCAAGTCTTCAAAGACTTTTCACTTTTAATAATTCATCTTTTAACTATTAGAAAAATTATCTAGAAGTCATTAATCTAATGGCATTAAGTCTTTTAAAAGCTTTGTAATAAATAAATAAATATAAAAAAGTAACATTAATAGAGGGTGAAAAGCTTTTGCCATAAGCTTAGAGTTCACCAAGAGTATGTTTGACAAAACGAACTGCAAGGTGGTAACTGTAAGTCGATTGTTGTCAGCTTTAAACTAATAACTCATACTTATCTGTTGTAAGAGTTTCTTTTTTCAAAATACAAAGTTTCTAGTTCCTATAAAGCTTTTAAAAAGCTAGTGCCAAACAGGCCCCGAGTCATTCTTAATAAACTTCTCTTAAAACTTTTACCACAATGTAAAAATCCTTCTCAAATGACTTTGTAGAATAGTAAAAAGGTACTAAAGACTTTAGCATTGTGAATGATCTTAGTTGACCCATTTTTAACCTTCCAGTTTAAAATTGGATTGTTTGTGTTAACTAAAACAAAAATCTGGTTATACAATAAAGATAAAGATAAATTAAAATTGTAACGTACATTACCTTATGCGACATGCTTAATCAATTAAGTCGATGTATGTTTGTTTGTTACTAGTTTATTTTAAAAGCATGACTTAATAGAAAAGTCATGGAGGTTGTAGAACCGTAGAAGGGGTGAATATGGTCTTTTTGACTTCTTCGAAGTTTATAAAACTTCAAGTCTTAAAGAACCGAGTGGTGTAGTGATCTACTTAGCTATAAGAACAATAATTTGATGGAAAGAGAGAGAGAGAGAGAGACCACAATATATACTGCTTCGAGATGGGGGTTTATACCATCCGTACGTCCAGTTGTGACTCCACGACACCGATACTATTACTTTAGTATAATCCTTATGGTGGACTATAAACCGTATTACAACTTCTCTTCACTGATATGTACTAAAATCGACGCTCACTAAAAAGAGCTACTCCCTACGGTACTCCACCCTCGGAATCCACCCCTAAGAACCCGTGATTCGACTTTTCATCTAGGATAACTAGGACCACTAAGAACTTCCTCTTTTAAGTATACCAAACCCCAACTAGATCACCCAATGATCTAGACTTGATCACTAAGATACAAGACTTCCCTTACAACCAAATTGAATGAATAATTGATTAAAGAATCAATCCCTAACCTAGCCTAGAGACTCGATTCTATATAAAGGGTATGAGAAATAAGACCCTCGACTACTAACACACAAGTGTGGATTAAGTACTTGTGTGTCTCTTTTGCGGAGCTCGGGTGCATTTTTCTAGTTTTTGGCTTTTTAAATACCTGTTCTTGCTGAACCTCCAATTGTACTTAACGGTTTGACCTTTCTATTATTCTTACACTCGAGGTCAACCAACTCAAATGGCCATTTGATATAAACCTTTGTGAAGTAATTAAAATAGTTTTGTAGATGTTTGTCCAACTTCAGGGGGATAGAAAAGAACCATTGGACAAATGGTATGATTTAGGTATTCCTCACATGTATACGGCTTAGTTAGAAACTAACCATAGTTAAGTGGATGAGCTGGAATGGCTAGGATAGAAAGAATATGCCAATAGAATAAAGAATATGTCAAAGGAATATTCTTTAGCTTGAAGAAGAAGTGTGGATGTTGAAGGGATAATTTGAATTTCAAATTCAAATAATAGACATGTGATATGGGATAAGCTGGTAAAACAGTCGACATGTGAGGTGCACGTGCAACTGATTTTCTATCTTTTATATTTCCCTCTCATTTGTAAACGTTTGGTTTTAGTAATCATTCAACTAGGTTTAAAGGTCTAATTCTTATTATTCATTGAAAATTCATCTTTTTACTCTAGATTCTATACCATTTCCTTGTGAAGTTTATAGAATCATATCAATTGGTATCCAAAGCCTATTTTTCGGCAATTCAGTTGTTTTTGGTCAAAATTCTGTTATTTTGATCAAAGTTTGTTAGTTTGTTACAATTCTGATAGAGTTTGTTATTTTCCAGCAAAGGAATTAACTAACTTTACTCATCTTGTAGGTATTCACTGTACTTGAAAGGCTATAGCTACTTCATCCTTGGAGTACTGTATACATTCATTGCATAGGTGAATAATTCAGTTTTTGTTGCTTATTTTTAGTTTCATTCATATTAGGAGTTGAGCTGTTAAGTGGTGGTTATTCACAGTCAGAAGTATGGTGACATCCACTAGACAAAACAATACAAGTCAGAACACTATGAATGAAGAATTGAGGGAGATCATTAGAGAGATGATCACTGCTTCTTTAAGTGGAATCCAAGAATCTATTTCTCAGTTGAATCAAACTATGCAGTCCCTTGCAAGTAGTTAGGATGGTATGTTAGTGCAACAAAATTACCATACAACTGAGATCAATAGACTCAAGAATGGGGAAGCAACAAGTAGGCCAATGCACTATACAAGAATGACCAAATTAGAGTTTCCAAAGTTTTCTGGTGAAGATGTGAAAAGGTGGATTTTCATATGCCAATAATTCTTTAAAGTAGATGAAGTGGCTGAGGATCAGAAAATAAGATTGGTGTCCATTCATTTATTCAGTTTGTAAAAATTAATGAGGAAACAGTGGAATGGTCCTTGTATAAAAGTGAAATTTTGAAATGATTTGGAGCTTGTTATGAAGATCCTATGGAAGAGTTGAAAATTTTGAAACAAGATGGAAGTGTGGTTGATTATCAAGATAAGTTTGAAGTGTTGTTGGGGAAGGTGGAATTAAGTGATCAATATGCTATGAGTTTGTTTCTTGGGGGTTTATAGACTGAGATTAGGTTAGTGGTAAAGATGTTTAAGCCTAAGACATTGTATGATGCTTACCATTTGGCCAGAATGTAAGAAGCTACTAAGGCAACCATGGCAAGGAGGTACACCCCAATTCTTAACACTCCAAAAGTTCCACTCAATAAGCCTGTTTATCCTAAGTCACAAAATACTTTGCTCTGCCTGCTACTTCATCTAATAAACTGGCTACTAGTACTACTGAAACACCTAGAAGGCAATTGTCTAGTAAAGTATATGAGGAGAAAAAAGCAAAAACACTTTGTTTTATTGTGATCAAAAGTATACACCAGGTTATAAGTGTGCAGGGCAAGTGTTTTCTATTGAACTTTTGACTGAAGAGGACTGTTTGGGAGAGGAGTATGATTCAAACTAGGATATTGTATATAATGTGGAAGAAGATGGAATTCAACCACATATTTCTCTTAATGCTTTAGCAGGCAACCCTACTTATCATACCATGAGAATTAAGGGAAGGGTAAGAAAGTTAAGCATTTACATCCTTGTTGACTCATGAAGCACACACAATTTTGTAGATGTTAACTGTGCCAAAAGGATTGGGTGTAGGATAAAGAAAACATACCCTTTACAAGTAGATGTGCCTGGAGGAAATAAGATGATAAGTGCTTTTGAGTGTAAGGATTTAATTTGGTCATTACAAGGGATGGAATTCGAGACAGATGCTATGTTACTCCTTTTGGGTGCGTGTGAGATGGTATTAGGGGTGCAATGGTTGTCTACATTGGGAGATATCCAATGGAATTTTGAAAGTATGAATATGGAATTTATATACAATGGTAAGAAAGTCATTCTCAGAGGAACCAAACAAGCTACTTTGCATTGGATGACTAGAAAAGAATGTAGCAAAACATGATTTCTAATGTGGCTGAGTTGGCTTCTTTATCCCTTTGTGTATACCCTGCTTCTTTAATGACTGCTACTGTTATGGTATATGAAGAAGATTTTGGTGCAGAGTTAGACCATTTATTGGATTCTTTCAGTGATGTCTTTGAGATACCTATTGCTTTACCACCCCATAGAGAGCAAGACCACAAGATTGTATTACAAGAAGGGACTCACCCAATTAATGTGAGACCCTATAAACATCCTCCTACCTAAAATAATGCCATATAATTGATGGTAAAAGAATTGTTTAACGATGGAGTCATAATCCATTTTCCTCTCCTATTATGATGGTTAAAAAGAAAGATGGATCTTAGAGAATGTATATTGATTATAGACAGCTTAACAAACATACTGTGAAGGACAAATTTCTCATACCAGTTATTGAGGAACTAATAAATGAGCTTCATGGGTCAAAAAAATTCAGCAAGCTTGATCTTAGGTCTAGTTATCATCAAATAAGGATGGTGGATGAGGATGTACATAAAACTGCTTTCAGGACTCATGCAGGGCACTCTGAATTTTTGGTTATGCCATTTGGCCTCACAATGCCCAATCTACTTTCCAATCTCTCATCAATACAGTCTTTAAAGAATTCCTCAGACAATTTATGTTGGTGTTTTTTGATGACATTTTGATAATGATTCCAAACAAGCTCACCTTCAACATTTGGCCACAGTTTTGCAAGAGATTAGGAAGAATACTTTGTTTGCTAAAAGAAGTAAGTGTGTTTTTGAGGTTGCACAAGTGAAATATTTGGGCCATGTTATCTCTGCTGAAGGTGTAGCCATAGATTAGTCAAAAATACAAGGTATGAAAGATTGGCCAGGCCTAAAAACTATCAAACAGTTGAGAGGGTTTTTAGGATTGACTAGCTATTATAGGAGGTTCATCAAAAATTATGCTTTAATCAGTCAACCTTTGACAGCATTATTGAAAAAGAATTCATTTGGCTGGAATGCACTAGATGAGGAAGTTTTTAAAGTACTTAAGCAATCTATGATTGAAGCCCTAGTCTTAGTTTGCTTGACTTTCAATCTGAGTTTACCATTGAAACAGATGCTTCAGGTACCGGATTAGGAGCAATATTGCAACAAGGGGGTCATCCAATTACCTACCTCAGCAAGTCCTTAGAATATAGGCATTGGTCTCTTTCTACTTATGAAAAAGAGTTGATGGCAGTAGTCTTAGCACTTGATAAGTGGATGGGCTATGCTTTGAACATACATTTTAAAATCAAAACAGATCACTTTAGCCTAAAGTATTTGTTAGATCAGAGTATTACTACTCCTTTCCAGACCAAATGGTTACCAAAGTTGTTGGGATTTGATTATGACCTAACCTACAAGAAAGGAAGTGATAATGCTGCAGCAGATGCTCTCTCAAGATTGCCAAACAATGGGGAGTTTAATGCTATAATCCTTTATAAGATTGATGATAGTTTGATGACTAAAATCAAGGAGAGTTGGCTTTAGGATGTTGATTTTCAGTAGTTAATACAAAAGTTACTCCTTGACAAAGATGTTAGCATGAAATATACATGGAAAGCTGAGGAACTAAGAAGAAAAGGTAAATTGGTGGTTGGGTCTGATGTTGCATTAAGGACTCAGTTGATGTCTGTTTTTCATAATGAACCAGTGGGAGGCCCATTCTGGTGGTACTGATACCATTTGACAGTTGCGGTTACTTATTCTATTGAATAAATTGTACTAAGGATTGTCAGACTTTTGTAAGAAATATATGATGTGTGTCAAAGAATAAGCAAATGTGAAGCTTATCTGAGTGCTTACATCCTCGGCCTATTCCAGATACGGTATGGCAAAGATGTTGGCAATTGGACTTTTTGTTTGTTGGTCTTACCTTAGTTTCATGGGAAGTCTGTGAGGTGGGTGGTGGTTGATAGACATTGACTAAGTAGGCTCACCGTTATGCATGGTCATTCCTTTTACTGATGTTACTAGTAGGTCGGGTGTTGGTGTGCTGGAGTTCTTATTTTGATTGGGTAACTGGGGTGTGACGGTTATCATTTTGCAGGGTGTGGGTTTTGGGGGAAGTTGGCTGGGCATATGCTGGGGGCGGGGGGTACGGGCGGGGGGGTGGGGGGTGAAGGGGGGGGTGGGGGGGGAGGGAGGGGGGAGGGGGGGTGTGGAGGGCAGGGGGGGGGGGGAGTGGGGGGGGGGGGGGGCGGGGGGGGGTATTATTGGCACCATAATATAAATATATATCCTCAATTCATTTAGTTTTTTTGTTTTTGCTTTTTTTTTTATTTTTTTTTTATTTTTTTTTTTGTTTTTTTTTTTTTTTTTTTTATTTTTTGTTTTTTTTTATATTTTTTTTTGTTTTTTTTTTTTTTTTTGTAGAGAGATTATTGGAATTTTTTGTTTTTTCTTTTGTTTTTTTTTTATGTTCTTTTTTTTTATTCTTTTTTTTTTGTTTTTTTTTTTTTAAATATTTTTTTTTTTAGTTTTTTTGGGATCTTTTTTTTGGGAAATTTTTTTTTTTTAGATTATTATTATTTTTTTTTCATTTTTTATATTTTCATTTTCTTAGTTTTGTATTTTTTGTGTTGTTTTTTTGTTTTTTTTATTTTTTTTGTATTTACTGTTCTTTTTTTTTTTTGATTGGAATTTTATTTATTTTTATTTTTGTTTATTTTTTTTTTTTTTTTTTTTTGTTTTTTTTAGAGAGAGAGAGGATTTTTATATTTGGAGATTATTTTTTTTCTTATCCCCCCTTATAAAAATAATAAATCTTTCTTTTGGGTTTTTTTATTCTTTCTTTGGATTTATTTTTTTGGATTTTCTTGTTTTTTGTTTTCTAATTTTTTTTTTTTATTTTTTTTTCTTAGTTAGTTCCTTTCTTTTTTTTTTTGTATTTATATTTTATTTTTTTTTTTTTGGTTTCCCCTTTTGGAAATCTTTTTTTTCTCCATTTTTTTTTCTTTTTTTTTTTGATTTTTATTTTATTTGTCTTTGTTTTTTTTTTTTTTTTTTTTTTTAATTTTTTTTTTTTTTTTTTTTTTTTTTTAATTTTTTTTATTTTTTTTTTTTGGATTTTTTGTGTTTTTTGCTTTTTTTTTACTTTTGGTTTGTTTTTTTTTTTTTTTTTATTTTTTTTTTTTTTTTTTTTTTCTTTTTTGTTTTTTTTTTTTTTTTTTCTTTGATTTTTTTATTTGTTTAGAGAGAGAGGTTTTTTTTTGTTTTTTTTGGGAAATTTTGGAAAAGGTTTTTCAAGTCCTTGAAGACAGAATTACACATGTCCACAACATATCACCCACATAGTGATGGTCAAACTGAAGTTGTTAATAGATGCTTAGAGTGTTTCCTAAGGTGTATGACTGGAGATAAACCTAGGGAATGAACTCAATGGCTATCATTGGCTGAGTATTGGTATAATACCAACTTTCATACTGCTATTCAAACAACCACTTATGAAGCTTTGTATGGACAACCTCCTACATTTCACATCCCTTATATTCAGGGCTCTAGTTCAGTTGACTTAGTAGATAGGACATTGATGGCTAGAGAGGAGGCAATCAAGCTGTTGAAGTTCTATTTAAAGAGAGACCAAGACATAATGAAAAGCCAAGCAAACAAGCACAGGATTAACAAAGAGTTTGAAGTGGGTATTTGGGTCTATCTTAAGTTGCAACCTTATAGACAGATAACAGTCAGACAAGGCAGCCAACACAAGCTCTCAGCTAATTTTTATGGACCTTTTATTGTGACAAGGATTGGCAAAGTGGCTTATAAGCTACAACTTCCTGACTATGTTAAAGTTCACCCAGTTTTCCACATTTTTCAGCTCAAGAAGTGCAGAAGTGAAGAAGTTCATATGGGGTATCTTTTACAATATGCAAATGTGTATGGATAGATTTGTTGTGGAACTCAATATGTTTTGGGATATAGAATACAGAAAAAGGCAATAAGGCAGTGATTTATCTTTTGATTCAATGGGCTAATAGCACTCAAACTGATACTACTTAGGAACCAGCTGAGGAATTCATCAAGAGATTTCCTGAGTTTCCAATAGATACTTGAGGAAAAGTATCTTTTAAAGAGGGATGGAATGATATGGGATAAGCTGGTAAAACAGTTGACACGTGATGTGCACGTGATGTGCACGTGATTGTGCACGTGCCTTAGTTTAACTAGTCAGTTAGGTGGCATGCAGTTTCCCTTCCAACTGATTTTCCCGCCCAACCCATATGTCTATAAATACCCGTTTTACTTCATTCCTTCTTTAGACTTGTAACTGATTTTCTCTCTTTTATATTTCCCTCTCATTTGTAAACATTTGTGCCTAGTAATCATTCAACTGGGTTTAAAGGTCCAATTCTTATTCTTTCATTGATAATTCATCTTTTTACTCTAGATTATGTACCATTTCCTTGTGAAGTCTATAGAATCATATCAACATGTAGGATAAAGATGAGAAAAAGGTGAGTTGGCATTGATGTGACGGAAAGTAGCCTTGGTTTAAAATTCAAATTTCAAATTTGAATTCTAGGGATAAGGGTAAGGGTAAGATGGAAGTGAGTTAGAATGAGTAGGATTTGAGTTGTATTGTATGTGATGGTGGTTTGATAGAAGGGAGCCTAAGTTTCAAATTCAAAATTCAAATTTTGGATGTTAGGAAAGGTGATGAGGTGGCAAGGTATGTAGGAGAAGTTTGGTTAGTGTGTGAGGATTTAAATTCAAATGTAGAAGTGTGTAAGTGTGTGTAGGAGAAGAGTATGAGATAAACTTTAAGTGTGAGTGTGTAATTTGAATTCAAATGGGAGTTGTGCAAGTGTAGAGATGAAGAAGAAAATGAATAGGGATTGTGTGGTAGAGAATGTTGAGATGTGATGGATAAGAGCCTATGTTGAGAATGAAGGGAGAGATAAAGAAGAAAAATGAATAGGGATTGTGTGGTAGAGAATGTTGAGATGTGATGGATAGGAGCCTATGTTGAGAATGAAGGGAACAACAAGTACAAAGAAGGTACGTTGTGTAATAGATAGTGAGTTGTCCCATGTGGGTATGTTTTAGGGAAGGTTTAAGTGATGAAGGTTTAAAGTTTATAGTTATGAGAAAGATGATGAAGGAGGGTGGGTGTGATGGGGTCTGGGGATAAGAAAAATTCACCGATTGATTATGGGATTAATCACATTGCCATTAAGGAATAAAAAAGTTACGCATTGATGATTGGGGAATGATTTGGGAAGAAATGTTTAGGTTGTGTGGACACGGGGAAGAATATCATTCTGTTGGAAAAGAGATTAACAAATGATTTATGAATATTCTTAGTGAGAATGATGGGGTGTAGGTAATGTGTGAGGAATGCATGGAGGAAAGTGAGCTGAGTTTGTTTGAAAACATTGAATTTATTAAATGTAGAGGATCAAAGTATAATTAACCTTCAATTACCAGAAACTCAATTAGTCATTTAGACTTTAATCCATGATTATTAACAATGGATTTGATCACTAATCACCATGATGCAAACAAGCTAAGTGCTTTGCATCTGAAGTAAAGCATGTACCATAACGGGAAAGGATGCATTAACGCAAAGTGACCTTTGACTTAGTTTGACCAGTAAGGGAGTAAAAACCGTTACGTGATTAGGAACAACGTAAATCCGGATTAAGGTCAAATTAATACTCTCTTTTGTGGAATGTTGAAAATATATGCATTACATGGTTTAAAATGATGTTTCGCATTGGCTTAGAGGGCTGTGTTGATAAAAGAATTTGTGTTGGCGTTTAGTTGAAAAATGGTGAGGATTTGTTTTTGCTCCTTTTAAGTCTAAACCTTATTTGGAGTGTTCCCACATACTCAAGTATCATGTACATATCTTTATTGAAGTTTCCATATGTGTCGGGTAAGAGGAACGCCGACATTGCAAAATCTGTAAAAACGGATACTAATGTTATTATTTGATTGAAATTACCAAGTTTTAATACTTATAAAACTCGTTCACCTATGGTCTAAAACCCACTAACGGGAAGAGACCCGATCAGTTGTGTAGAGTAGATTGGTTAAATCTGAGGTTGTTAATAATAAGATTTCAATAATATAAGACGATGGAGGTCAGGAGGATAGAAATGAAAGTAAGCATTTTTTAGAGAGAGAACGGAAAAGAGTGTGTGTGTTTTCTAGGAGAAGAGAAACAAACACACACTTATGAGATAAATAGAGAGAGTGAGATAGTAGATATATATAGATGTGTGGAAGTGGGGAGGGGTATTTATAGTCCTAATGACACCTAACTATTGTAACTTGTCATTATTCTAGTCCTACGTGTCACACTATAATGAACTATTTGTAATTCAGATATGTCACCATATTTCAAGGCTATCACTCTTCCCCAATATGTAGACATAGGATATTACTTACAATGTTCCTATACATGTACAATACAAACACAAACAAAGTCTTCCAAAAGCGCTTTTCCAAAGCTAGAGATAGAGGGTAGACTTCCGAGATCTCCCTTGTCTTGAAAGTAAACTCCAGCTTGGATCTTCTAGTTTGTCTTTACTTGTACAAGATACCATTGTAGTATGCACGAATTGAGATTAACTTCCCACCTAATTCATGAAGCATGTCTTAAAAAGCTTCCTTTATAGACTCTTGTTTGGCGGAAGTTTCTGAATAGCTTCCCCTCCCAACAAAATCCATTTATGAACAGATTTTGAAACTTTGATGTAGCTTGAAACAATCTTTACTTGTCTTTGAATGGACAGCAGGAAATTAATAGAAGTAAAACCATACTAACGGACCACTACTTTGTCATTAGGGCTTGGTTGATATTCGTTCTGGGGTGCATGCGCGAGATCACATTCAATTCTTCACACGTATGCAGTTATACTTTATCAAAAAACATGCTAAGTAAAGTAGTATTCATATTCCCTGGAAAGGTTGGACATGAGGTAACATCAAAGTCAAATTAAGGATCCGGATGTACAATTTTCACCCATGATGGTTGACCGAAACTCTGGGAACGCATCATTGTGGTTGTACGCACATATACTCGAAAAGTTCTAGAGAGATAGAGAGAGCACAAATATGGAAATTCAAAAACAAAGCATTTGCCTCTCCTCTTGTCTTCAGAAACCATGCTAAGTAAAGTAGTATACACTACTTCCCCCTGGAAGTTGACATGGTAACATCAAAGTCAACTAAGTCCCGGATGTACACAATATATTTTGATAAAAACAAGTGTGCCAAAATCGTGTATAAGGAAGCATACATCCTCATAACACTAGCATTTTTAAAACATTTCCCAATTTTGTTTTAAATTTCTATATTAAAAACATCTCGTATATTTTATAATCCGCATGTGATTTATAAAATTAGGGTTACCATTTTACAATATTTCCATGTATAAGTAAGATTACTACGGATAAGGCCAAATCCTCATGAGAAATAATCCAATCCTAGTAATAATTACGACATACTTCTAATATTGTTAAAATGTTTACGTAAAAATGTTTATTTTTTGTGTTGTTTCGTCGCGTGTCCCTTTCAGAAACCACTAAACCCCTGCGTTATAGAACGTTTTAAGAAATAGCAAGTTTACTTAAATCGCAACACGATCTAGCAAAGTGTACTTATCAATATATATGCAATAAGCATATTGATCGAGTACTTTTAGTTCATATTAATTTTTGAAAAATCATTTTTGTATATATAAAATGTCACATTTTATATACTAAGCAAAACCAAATCAAACAATTAATCATACTAAAAATACACAATTAAACAAGCAATCACCAAAAGTCTTCCTCGCTTTTGCAATTAATCACGTATCAAGGTTTTATGCATCAAATAGGCAAACCACATTATTACAAATGCATAATAGACATATTAAGCTTAATGAACCATGGTTTACATGCACGTAAACACATGGTTAACAATTTATTAATAATAAATAAGCATACGTCAATAATTGCAAATTATAAGCCAAGCAACATAATAAGCGTGTCGGATTATGTAAAAACCTTAACCATATTTATTTTTTCAGATTTTAGGTGACTCTTAGGAGTCTTTATTTCACTACATAAAATTCTAAAATAGATCACACATAAAAGGCAAGAAAAATATCACAAAATATATGTTTTTACCATTTTTTTATGTAATTATAAAGCTATATGAACGGCTTGTGATGCCACGGTTGGAATTAGTTATCTAATAACCTATTATTACATATATTAATATACAAGCTACGCAGCGGAATTGAATCACATATAGCAACTATAATTAACATAAAATCGTAAACAGAAAATGTACCGTATAACAATCAAGCTATGGAATAACTGGAGCTTCTTGAAAATACGCACGTGTATTAAACCCGTGCTAAACTGAAACCCTTCTAGTTGCTAAAGTAAACAACCTCTACGTGTATCCACACTACACGTTATACAATATCACCCGAATACTAGTTCACCAACCAACAAGCAAAAGAATACTAGAAGTAGTCAAAACTCAAACTCCCTTTTAAGGGGGTGTTTGTTTCGTTCGACCACAAGGAGAGGAAGAGAATAAGAATGGATGAGAATTATGAGCTAAGGACCCCTCTATTTATACTAGGTGAATTAGGGCATTCCTAATTTACTTAGCTTAGGGTCAAAGCTATCACAAAACCCATAAAACCCTCCCTTTGGGCCTTGGCCGGTCGAAACCCACCCAAACACCCCGTTGGGTTGACTTTTTGACTTTTCCAATAATTATGTATAACTACATTCAATTACACATTAATTAAAAAGCCTTATAGTTAATTATTCGTAAACGAACTAATTAACGATCATTTAGTATTCTATTGTTAGTATATTAACATATATAATAAATATACATATATATTATTATATATACCAATAGAATGATATCTAAGTGCATAAGTGTGCGACCCCGTAGGCTCACGTATTTCAAACGTATAAATATCCGTATGACATGAGCACATCCCAACAAGGCGGTGATACGAAAATCCCTTACACTAAGAACAGATGCAACCCTATTCCTAGTATCCTAATAAACTACCTTTCAACAATTTACGTCTACTAAATAGCTTAAGGGGATCTACACTAGCCTCAACACTACCAAAACGCGAGGATCGTCAACAGGCAAATAGGATATCTAAATAAACAACAATTAAACTAAGGAACATACATAATCACAATAATAAATACATAATAGGCTAGCACTTAAGGTGCTTAGCCACTCATGCTAAAGATTGCAGAAAATATAATGAAGGAAACCATTGATCGATTGAACATTAATATTCTTACAAATTGTTTGATGAATGAATAATACAAATACGGTTAAAAGCTAATCATCTCTTGAAATGGTGGTGAATGAAACTGAAAAACGACTCCTAGAGCAACCTTAATCGTCACCTATGAGTCTCTTCTCCAATGTGTCGAAATAGCAGAAGTAGGCATGTATTTATAGGTTCATATAAGCTACGACGTAGCCATAAGTGATGAGTTACGCCGTAGTTACTCAAATGCACATATCCGTCCTTAGTCTTCATTAGCTACGTCGTAGTCAAGGGGTATGAGCTACGCGGTAGTTTTTTTAATCGCAAAATACTTCATAAGGCTACGACGCAGTCCCTACGTGTCAACTTCACCGTAGTTGGTCTTGATCCAAGATTCCTTGATTTGGTTGAGTCTTGGCTATGGCGTAGTTCCTACGGGTTAGCTACGCCGTAGTTTCCACCTGGAAAATCTCTTTAGTGCATTTTTCATCACGCACCCTTTTATTTCCGCGTCTTTCTGCTCTAAAGCTTAAATTTTCTTAAAAATGTAATAGGAAGCAATTAAGTACACAATTCTACCGAAATATAACAATTATAAGCATTTTATAAGAGATTTTGACATTCAAAAGCATAAATAATTTGATGTTATCAGATTTCGTGCGTGGCGCGTTGGCCACGTGCTGACGCATGACCAGCGCGCCAGATTCACAAATCCGGTTTTCCGAATTTTGGCTATCGTTTGTTATTTTAAGTGTTGCGAACGTTTATTTGTCATCACCAAAACATAAAAGAGATCTTAGTCAATATTGCCGCAACAAAGATAATGTTTTTTAGATTAAGCCATTGATATTTACATAATTATATTGTTCATGCACTTTTTCAGGATACAAAACAACCTCTATCTAAAAACAAGCATCATATATGTACATATACACATACCGTTAACCTCATAGTTAATAACACTACACAAGAAAAAAATCTAGAAACTCACTGGTAGGGGCGGAGTTTGAAAATCACGGTCGAAGAGGCAAAGTTTGATAATTTTTTAAAAACTACAGTACGAATTGGTTGGTTAGGGGGCAAATTACAAAAATAAACGGATATTTTAGAAAATTTACACTACAATTTTTTTGGCTACCCCCCCCCCCCCCTCCCCCCCCCCCCACCCCCCTTTTGTCTCGCCACTACTCACCGGGGTCGTTATATTTTTAGTAATTTGATATTCATTATGCAACTGGCCCCCTATTCTCTAATTAATAGAGATATATAGATATAGATAGAGGAGTAAAATTCAATAATAAACCTTCATGTGATATGTACAATTAACTAGGGGTAGAAATTTTCGACACGACACGATAAATGACACGAACCCGAGATGAAGTTAAATAGGTTTGGGTAAAAAAACATGTTAACTTGTCTAACCCGTTTAATAGACGGGCCGTATTAAGGTTGAGTACGTATTAGACATGTCAACACGTGAACCCGTTTAAGTATATATAAGCTTCTAAAAATAATATTTATAAGTTGAAATTTATGTTAGATTTTGATTAAATGTATTTTGTTATGTACTTAATATGAGTGAATTACGATTATAACTCATATATCACTGAAATTGTAGTATAGTTATTTGTATGTTATGTGTATCATTTTTTTTATCTTTATATCATTTTTACATTTAAATTAGTTAAATCAACATACCACCAGTTTTATTCACGTTTGACCTGTCTACTTAAACAGGTTCAACGGGTTACAAATAAGTTACACGTGTTTATGCCAGTCTGGGTTAGGGTTGGGTTTCTTGACACAATTAATAAATGGATCATATTTTGGTAGAGGTCATAGAAAGCCACCAACCCGAACATGACTCGATTGCCACCCCTACAATTAACCAATGCACAAACACGCTGGTCAACACATTTAATGTTATTTTTTAAACATAATTAAACACACTAATTAATCCTATTTTTAAAACCTCACTAAAATAAAAAGTATGTTATTATACACATTCTACAAACTAATAAAATGCACAAAACTTCATACAGTTTATATGCAAATACATATAGTTTTTGAAAGCCGGACTGAACCAACGTGTTCAACCGAGAACAAGAGTGGCCACCGGTTGGGCTAACAAATAAAAGCCGTCCGAAAACGAACCAAAGAGAACCGGTCGGAACTTAATACTACCTCCGTCCCAAAATTATTGTCCCCTATTGACTTTTTGAGTCTTGTTCTTTCAACTTTGACCTTAAATATTTTTATTTGTGTTATATAATACTTGATAACATGTTTATTCGATGGAAGTAGTAAAAGCAAATGGTTGATAACATGAGAACTCATCGTCGATAATTTGTCTATTTTAATTATTTGAGACACTATTGAATCTTAGGGGTGTTTACTAAATTAAGTGGTAATATATGAGGGTCTTACCTGTCCCCAATTAAGATGTATTAAGAGTTGAACCCACTAATTAAGTGGGAATAAGAGAAAAAGAAACACCCCCTTAGTTACCCTGCCAAGCGGGATCGTCGTTGTTGTACTATTGAATCTTGGTATCATAATCAAGTCAATAGCGCACCTCGACTTATTTAATAAAGTAATAAACGAATTAATATGAAGCTTATGCAAAGATAACAAAAAGTAAAAGTCACCTATAAAAACACAAATACTACAAATGAATTTGAATCTCTTTAACTGAAACATCAATCTTCAATCATATACTTCAATTGCTTATATGCTACAATAACGAGTTATGTACGTACTATGATAACAATGATCAACCAATTAACACCTAAAACGCATAATAAAACATAATTTTGTTTTTCTTTAGGACACATAAACCATATCAAACGGAAGTAACTTTCGTTGCTTCTTCACAGGACGATACACACACATCATCATATTGTCTTCCATGCGTTTGTAATATACTTAACAAATTCCACCCGGCCACTTGAATAAATTTGAATCGGTTTCAAAAAATGTACTAGAACCATTTACAATTACTTATGGCCTCGTCCTCTGTCACTAGGACCAGAAGAAGCCGTGTAGTATGCTTGAACTTTTCTTGCAACACGACCAACTTGATTTATTGTCGTCACAACTATTTTAGTCGTTTCGACCACCTTGACATTGCCGCTGTCGTTTTTCATAGTGGTTGTTCCCAAAGGTGATGGTGGTGTGTTTCTTGAGACAACAGAAACCACCATGATCATGAACATCAACGCGCACGAGCACAAGCTCAAGCTCGTTTTGGTCTTCATAGATGGTATGTTTGGGTTTAGTGTGTGCTTAAAATAGTGAGTCTTTGTGTGTGAATTATGGGAATATTAAGGAGGGGGAATTAAGGGGTGGTGGAGAAAAGTGAGAGGAAAAGAATGGTTTGTAGTATGTTTGACAAGATACGCTTCTTATTATATATAAAGGGGTCAGGGTCATGGGATGACTAAAGGACGGTGAAGGGCTTTTTGGAATGTGGGTCATTTTGTGGTGTTTGAATGATTGAGATTTTATTACACATTTTACACTTTTATAGAAAAAGTACTATATATATTTCTTACTATACTTTTAGATCGCCTTTTAGTCGGCGGTTAAAGTAGTTTGAAACAAAGAGTTTATTATTTCTCTGTGTAAGTATAGAAACTTAGAGATAAATAAGTAAAAGAAAGTGTAGTTCTCGTTCATTTCCATTTATAAGAGTTGTTTAAATCCACCATTACAGCAAGATTAGGCTTCTTATTCAAATATAGCGAACGTGCATGAGCCGTATGAAAATTATAAAGAAAAAAAAATGCGATTATGATTTTCATTACTGATAAAATATTGCGTGAGGAATTTAAATTATTAATTGTTTTTAACATGAAAAGAGTAAATTTGGTATAGAACAAAAATCAAATTTGGTTAAAGCGTATTAAAAGTTAAAAGTTAATCTTTGTATCTAGAGTCATGATTTTTTTTTTTAAAGTAGTTTTATTTTATTTATTGTCCAAGAAAAATTTATCTAATTTTGGTTCGTTCAAATACTATGTTTGACCCACAATTGAAAAGGATTTTGGTTGGTGGAGTTTTGGAGATGAAATTTGCATCTCTAACTTTCACACTGTTCTCCAATTCATTTGGGATTCCCTTTTCTCCATAACCTTTCTTTTTTATATTGAATTGACAAAACACGTCTAAGTTTTATCGAGTCATAATCACGGTCAGTTGGACATATGTAAATAAAATAATCATTAATATATAATTGTTCAACATAAGTAAAAATCGGGTATATTGTTTGTATATAACTATACTAGACTAGTCCGCGTGCACAGGGGCGGATGCATGTAGTAAGTATGGGGTGGCGGCGCCCCCCATGGCTAGCCCGACAAGATGAGATTTTAGTGTAATTTTTCTTCGATTTGAAGCTTTTTTCGAAAGTGCCCTCCACCGAAAACTCAAATTGCCCCCACCCACATACTCAAACCCAACATTCAACGCTTTAAAACCATATAAATCATTCATGTCTAGGTAAAAATACTTGATTTATCATTTCGATACTCGTTTTTGTTCCGCATTTCGTTGCTATTGTAAAAAAAAAAAAATTGCCCCCCACAACCTATTTTTCTGGTTCCGCCACTGCCCGTGCATAGCGACGGGAATTCTTAGCGGCAGATAATTCACGATATGCAATATTGTGGTAACCATTTCGTATAACGATATGCGATATTGCTGTAAAATGACATTTGTGTGTGCGAGATATGAAATGGTTTGTGTAGATTTATATGGTGGATGCGGTTACACATTTTTAATAATCATTATCGATAGTAATGATTTTTAGCAGTTACACTTTTTAATAATTATTGGAGACCGTTACAATGATAAATTAATTGGGATGTTACAATGTTATAAGAGCAAAAGGAGTGGTGGGCTGTTGGCTTGGTGTCAAGCTATGGCGCCAGTTTTGGCTATGGCTCACCACTCCATGGTTCGTGCCAAGGCCTCTCGGCTGTTAGAGCGGAGGGAATGGTGGTGCCATCGGCTGGCGCCAAGCCTTGGCGCGAGAAAAAAGAATGGCGCACCACTCCGTGGTTGGTGCCAAGGCCTCTCGGCTGTTAGCTAACAGCCGACGCCATAGTATTTTTATTTTTTTTGTTTTTATGAAAAATTAGCCCTATGGCACGAGTTTTGGCTATGGCTCACCACTCCACTGAATTCTGGTGTCATACCAAATCTGGTGCCAAACTCCATTTTCCTCACTTTTTTCTCTATGGCACGAGCCTATGGCACCACCACTCCCAGTGCTCTTAGATAACAGCCGACGCCATAGTTTTGTTTTTGTTTTTGTGAAAAATTAGCCATATGGCACGAGTTTTGGTTATGGCTCACCACTCCATGGTTCGTGCCAAGGCCTCTCGGCTAAGGCTCACCACTCCACTGAATTCTGGTGCCATACCAAATCAGATGCCAAACTCCATTTTTCTCAACTTTTTCTCTATGGCACGAGTCTATGGCACCACGACTCCCAGTGCTCAATAATTGAATTTATTATTCAACACTGTGTATCATAGTTTCCTAAATTAGATTTAACATTCAACATTCCTACATTTTCAATAAAGGGTGTTAAACTCTTTATGATGTAATCGTGGTTGGTGCGATGCACGAATCTTGTTCTATAAAGATCAACTCCGGTCTCGAAAATTACTTTGTCATTTTAACTCATCCATCATAAATAACATTGATCATAAGAGTTGTAACTCTATCATAAATAGCATTGATCATAAGAGGTGTAACTATCATAAATAACATTGATCATAATAGTTGTAACTCATCATATATAGCATTGATCATAAGAGGCTTTTGGCTTTTTTATAACTGAAACTATAAAGACATTTACACGCAATTAAATGTCGATAGTTACAAAACTTAGCATTGATCATAACCATTAACCACCATTTATACTAAAAATAACTAATTTACAAAAAAAAGAAAAAAAGAACACCATGGGCATATCTCGTATTCACATGCCAAACAAAGAGCATGTGTCGATATTGTTCCTACGACGGTTAATTGCAAGCATCAATGTTGTAACTCTTAATGATTATACCCTTAAATATAGATGTAAGCTCATTTCTAATTTCTTTAAGTTTTTTGCAAAATCTGTGCTTTTTGAAGCAATCGAGTTCCCTTATTTAAAAAGAGAAAATTGTCGCTGAAAAAAGATCAAAAGTTAATACATTGAATCAAACATAAATACAAAAACATGTGTAATTGAAACATACCTAGAGGCGGCAAATGACAGTCGTGGTGTGTGTTTTGCTTCAACTCTTGGGACTGCTTTAATATTTATCCATGCATGGAGTTAGTTAACTAATCACCAATTGAATGCATAAACAGTTAAAAAACATATGGAATCAATAACACGAATGTTTGATTACCTATTCTTTTTTTGCTCGAATCTTTCAAAGATAATATACATGTTATGGTTCAAGATTTACCTTGACTATTCCCTGACTATTGGAAACCAAAACCGACATGAAGCTAGTATGCACAATCTACCTTCTGTAGCAAGTTGTACATGTGATTAATACTATGAACATGATAAATATTTTGATCTAAGTGTTATGTTTCTGTGTGTTTTTTCATGCAATTGTTATCCCTATTTATAGGGGAATTACTCAAACCCTAGTCAATGAAAATTATGAGAGATTAATGGGCTCATTAATCTCTTCCATGACTAGCTCCATAATTGTAGGAATTATTGGTTACATGACCGAATTAAATATGGTCATTTAATGCATTCAAACCTGCCACTTGAATATGTCAAACTTGTTACAAACATTTAATGCATTAAAAAAATTAATATTTATAAAAAAATTCAAATTTCGAAAACTTTTTTTTTTAAATATTTCAGATTTCAAAATTTTCAAAATTTTCAAAATTTTATGTTACAAGTAATATTTACTAGCTAACAATTTATAAAGATAATTTTACAAACACAGATTTAACTTTTAACACAAAATATTATTAAGAATTTTACACATGTATGAATTTACAACAAATGCATAATTTGCACATTTTAATAGTCTATATAAATTTAGGGTTAAAGTCATTAATTACCAACGTACTTTTAAAAAATTTCACATCTTACCAAGATGGTCCTTTAAATATCGTTTTTACCTTCCTAACTTTATAATTTGTACAAAAGTTACCAACGTTCTCAAAGTTGACCGGTAATAACCGGTTTTCAAGTACAAAATACCCACACGTCATATTTTTTACGGGTCATTAAATTATAAATTAGTTTTTTCCACCTATTTATCCACATGGGCACTAGACTTTCTTTACTAACCACAAATTCCAAACCACAGATTCCACCGCTTTCACACACTAAAAAGAACGGGTGCTGGTGGGTTTAAATACTCGATTAAAACCATAACCCGATTAAGCACCATATTTATGTTTAAATACACGATTAAAAAAACCAAAACAAAAAAGAAAAACCATCAAAGCCAATGATTTGTGTTTGTGTTTAAATACGAGATTTGTTTTTTTTACGATGGTGGTGGTTCACGGCAGGTTGTTTTAGGTGGAGTAGTGTTTGTGTGTTCAGTTGGTTGTTATGTTCACCACTCCACAGAATTCTGATGTCATACCAAATCTGATGCCAAGCTCCATTTTCCTTAACTTTTTCTCTATGGCACGAGCCTATGGCACCACGACTCCCAGTGCTCTAAGGGTATTAATGATTGAATTTATTATTCAACACTGTGTATCATAGTTTCCTAAATTAGATTTAACATTCAACATTCCTACATTTTCAAGAAAGGATGTTAAACTCTTTATGATGTAATCGAGGTTGGTGCGATGCATGAATCTTGTTCTATAAAGATCAACTCCGGTCTCGAAAATTACTTTGTCATTTTAACCCCTCCATCATAAATAACATTGATCATAAGAGTTGTAACTCTATCATAAATAGCATTGATCATAAGAGGTGTAACTATCATAAATAACATTGATCATAAGAGTTGTAACTCATCATATATAGCATTGATCATAAGAGGCTTTTGGCTTTTTTATAACTGAAACTATAAAGACATTTACAGACAATTAAATGTCGATAGTTACAAAACTTAGCATTAATCATAACCATTAACAACCATTTATACTAAAAATAACTAATTTATAAAAAAAGAAAAAAAGAACACCATGGGCATATCTCGTATTCACGTGCCAAACAAAGAGCATGTGTCGATATTGTTCCGACGACGGTTAATTGCAATCATCAATGTTGTAACTCTTAATGAGTATACCCTTAAATATAGATGTAAGCTCATTTCTAATTTCTTTAAGTTTTTTGCAAAATATGTGCTTTTTGAAGCAATCGAGTTCCCTTATTCAAAAAGAGAAAATTGTCGCTGAAAAAAGATCAAAAGTTAATACATTGAATCAAACATAAATACAAAAACATGTGTAATTGGAACATACCTAGAGGCGGAAAATGGCAGTCGTGGTGTGTGTTTTGCTTCAACTCTTGGGACTGCTTCAATATTTATCCATGCATGGAGTTAGTTAATATCACCAATTAAATGCATAAACAGTTAAAAAACATATGGAATCAATAACACGAATGTTTGATTACCTATTTTTTTTGCTCGAATCTTTCAAAGATAATATACATGTTATGCTTCAAGATTTACCTTGACTATTCCCTGACTATCGGAAACCAAAACCGACATGAAGCTAGTATGCACAATCTACCTTCTGTAGCAAGTTGTACATGTGATTAATACTATGCATATGATAAATATTTTGATCTAAGTGTTATGTTTCTGTGTGTTTTTTCATGCAATTGTTATCCCTATTTATAGGGGAATTACTCAAACCCTAGTCAATGAAAATTATGAGAGATTAATGGGCTCATTAATCTCTTCCATGACTGCTCCATAATTGTAGGAATTATTGGTTACAGACGAATTTAATATGGTCATTTATGCATTCATACCTTGGCCACATTGACATATGTCAAAGTTGTTACAAACATTTAATGCATTCAAAAAAATTAATATTTATAAAAAAAATTCAAATTTCGAAAACTTTTATTTTTTTTTTAAATATTTCAGATTTCAAAATTTTCAAAATTTTATGTTACAAGTAATATTTACTAGCTAACAATTTATAAAGATAATTTTACAAACACAGATTTAACTTTTAACACAAAATATTATTAAGAATTTTACACATGTATGAATTTACAACAAATGCATAATTTGCACATTTTAATAGTCTATATAAATTTAGGGTTAAAGTCATTAATTACCAACGTACTTTCAAAAAATTTCACATCTTACCAAGATGGTGCTTTTAATATCATTCTTACCTTCCTAACTTTATAATTTGTACAAAAATGACCAACGTTCTCAAAGTTGACCGGTAATAACCGGTTTTCAAGTACAAAATACCCACACGTCATATTTTTTACGGGTCATTAAATTATAAATTAGTTTTTTCCACCTATTTATCCAACTTATGGGCACTAGACTATCTTTACTAACCACAAAATTCCAACCACAGGTTTCCCCGTTTTCACACACTAAAAAGAACGGGTGCTGGTGGGTTTAAATACTCGATTAAAACCATAACCCGATTAAGCATCATATTTATGTTTAAATACACGATTAAAAAAACCAAAACAAAAAAGAAAAACCATCAAAGCCAATGATTTGTGTTTGTGTTTAAATACGAGATTTGTTTTTTTTACGATGGTGGTGGTTCACGGCAGGTTGTTTTAGGTGGAGTAGTGTTTGTGTGTTCAGTTGGTTGTTATTGTTTTGGGGTTTAGATTTGTGGTGTAGAACGAGTGCTGGTGAAAGGGTGTGAACTTGTGTTGGTGATGGTGGTTGGTGTGTTTTTGTGCTTCATACAAAGATGAAGATGAATGTTCGTTGATCTCTATCTTTTTAGGTGAGTTCATGAAGTCTAGGTGTATGTTTGTTGTAATTGAGGAAAGAGGAAAGAATCACTGCCACTAGGAAGGTGTTGTATAGTTTGATTTGAGTGGGATTAGATTGCAATGAATATGGATGTATGTGTTCTTTGATTTTTAAAAGCTGCTGCGATAAAAAGAGTGTTTAGATTGGTAGGTGTTTTGATTGGTAGAATGGAGGAAGAAGATGAAGATGGGTGATGTGCAGAAGTCAAACGAAAGTCAACTCCACGTGGACAAAATTAATGACGTGAAAATTAGGATAATTGCATGTGTAATATTTACCGGTACAAACAAGTTAGGAAGGTAAGAATGATATTTAAAGGACCATCTTGGTAAAATGTGGAAATTTTTGAAAGTACGTTGGTAATTAATGACTTTAACCCATAAATTTACAACAATTTACACAACATATTTACCTACAAAACTATTTTTGATAACATAATTAATCAACAATCATACATAACACATTTACCAATAACTAAAACAAACTTACAACGACACTAATCAATATATTCAAACATAATTACAAACAATCTACCAACAAATCTCACAAACAGATAATAAAAGCAAATCATACATTTTCGGATGCAACATTATATTCTGGTAACGACAACAGCTGATTCGGCAACTGCAGCGACGGATTCCGGCGAGCAGTAGATCTACAAAAAAAATTATTACAACCCATATTAAGGAAACTTACAAACAAAAAGATACACAAAATATACAATAAACTGTTATAACCAAATAACTTTATAACGCGAATAGTACTTGAACTTTAGTACAATAAAATACACAAAGGCTTTATAACTAAAGTACACAAACTAAACTAAACTCACAAATGAATTATCACAGCGAAACAAATAATAAAATTTATGACATAATTAAATTAGGATTGTGATGAGTCTACACAAATACAAATACAAGCACAATATTTAGACAAGAATATAAACAAAACGTACCATTGTTTTTGCTTCCACTTCAGCATGAACGGTTTTTTTATTCTCGAGTCCCATTGCTTCTTCTACTTCTGTTTTTTTAATGAAGAATGATATGGTTATGATCATGCAATAGGTTATTTATATAGGCATGAGGCTACTAATGAAATTTCAATTTTATAATTAACATTGAATGAAATTACAATTAGTATTCAAATTATCAATTAGCATTAAATGAGGCTATACGTTTTTTATTCAATGAGGCTATATACGTTTAATCAAATGAGGCTATATACGTTTTTTATTCAAAAGCTGATGCTATACGTTTTTTCAAATTATCAATTATCAATATGTGTTTTCAAGATTTCATGCATTAAATTTTTAACATCAATTATCAATATGTGTTTTCAAGACTCCATGCATTAAATTTTCAACATTTTCTAAATTAGCAATTTTTCAACTTTCAAGAGAATCCTAAATCTCCTTTATAAGGAGTATAGATGTGCAATTAACTACAATAAGTGATTAAATTATGTGAAAAGAGGTTAAGGAGAAAAATAGTTTGGTATATTAAACGTTAGTCCCACGTCTTATAAAAATGTTCACGTTACTATTTTTATTTGTGTGTTAAAAACTTAAAATATATGTATTTACCTAAACATATTAGTTTTAACTATTGGGAAATGATATATACACAGACCATTTTGATTGATACACAAAAACTTAACATGAAATGACTTTTGTACCCTTTCTTCTTTATGAAAATGTCATCATCCAGCTCCTTGAAACCCTCAGCCTCATTTTCTCTCTCTAAACTGTAGGAAAACATGTACACTTTTATTTAAATAAAACCATATTACAATTAATAAATAATTAACAGAAAATAAATAACAGAAGATAAAACAAACAGAATGAGGTAGAAGCCGAAGACAAATACTATGAACGATAAATAAAGAAAGCAGTAAAAGGTCGTGGAACGAGACACGTGTTGGACACGCTTCCCTTAAAACAGATTCGCCGTTTGTCTCCCAGGGTACAACGTTCAAAACTGTTGTACAGCTAGACCTGACAAACTTGCCTGAAATATCACGGAAGCAGTCGTATGATCGAAAGGCTTGCTGGAAATCGTATGCAGAAGTGCTGCGTTTTTTGGATGTATCAATTGAATGAGGTTATGGTTATATTTATAGTGAAAGTTTATCTTGTCCTCCATGATAGTATATCTTCCAGAATTATACAAATCAGTTATAAAGAAAGCTGATATGTATAGCTTTTTCCACACAAAAATATCTATGCCATAATTATACAAATCAATTAAAAAGAAACCCAATTTGTATCTCTTTTATTACATAAAAATATTTTGTACAAACTTATTCAATAAGTTTAAATCTATTCCTAAAATAGATTTACAGAAAACTAGAAAGAACCTGAATCACATCTTCCCATTTCACATTTTGGGCGATGTGGGATATTTTCATTTTCTAGATTTTGTGTTTCACGTGTCCCACTTTGAGACACGATATCTCATTCATATTAACTCCATTTTAGATATACTTTAGCTCGTTGCGAAGCTCTCTTCAAGGAGAACGCAAAACGAAAAGCTAATATAAAGATATATAGCATATACATATATTAAATAATGTTCAAAGTTTGCAAAAACACATTTTGCCAAACTATTTTTCCAACAATCCCTCACATGAATAGAAATCGGTCGAAAACACACGAACATTTTGGCAAAATTTATGCGGTTAAAACCTGCATAGGATAGGAAGGTGTGAACCCTATTGAACCTTCCCTTATGAGATGCACTTTGACTCCTAGATCTATGTAGACGCGATATCGTGACTAGGCCTATGTTTACATAGACGACAATCTCACCACACCACGACTCTCCTAAACTTGTCAAGTCCTATAGGTCGTGCCCGTTTTGGTCATGAGCACTAGCCTAGTTCTACAAGAGCTCTTAGGAATTATGCCCCCTACAATTCCCTTCGAAGCGACCTACACTTCTCTCTCACATAGGTGATTTCATCCTGAATCATTAAAACATATGTTTTGCGATTTCATCTTGAATCATTATGCTTTGTGATTTCATCCTGAATCATTAAAGCCATATGTTTAACCTCTATACAAGTCACATTTGTTATAGGAAATGGTCTATGATGTTACAATTTTAAAGTACACCCCATATTGACCGTGACTTCTCCTTATATTTTTATGATTAGGTTGTTCTTATTGATACCCTAGATCTTTGGATCTTGCAAGTCAACTGGGTTAGGTTTTTCTTCATAGAAACTCATTCCTTTAAAGGCTTTAGTCACATTCTTTTAGACTACTCTCTACATAACTCTCTTCTTAAGCCTTTCGTAAGCGGATCCACGATGTTATCCATTGACTTTACGTAGTCAATTGTGATAACTCTATTTGAGAGTAGTTGTCGCACCAATCATCGTCTATAATGAATATGTCTCGACTTACCGTTTTTCGTTGTGATATGAGCTATGTCAAAATTCAATTGACTATCACACTTTATGGTCGTTACCGGTTTACGCCATCTTGGTATGTCCTTTACGAATTAACGTAAACATCCTACATATTCTATAAATTTATCTTAAATGATAAATTCAGATTTCATCACACATTTAGCTATAAGCATCTGTTTGAAATACTTTCAAGATTTCTAAGACATAGCTTCCCACTTAGCGTAAATACATCCGCTCTAGTGGATCTAGATTCTTATATATGTAGGAATTCATATTTACAATAACATTTCATTCGTAGCAGCCAGTTATCTTTCATAATATCAATCTAGTATCATGTAATACTTATCAAATGTCCTACTTGAAATACTTGGATTCTAATCTGACTGTCTTAGTTCTAAAATCATGTCAGACGGACGTCATAAAACACATAAGATGCCTACTATTCTTTGAGTATTCAAAATGGGCAACACCTTTAGATTAAAAAGATGTCATTGAATTCTAGCTAGCCTGAAATCCCCCACACTGAACCTCTCAAGAATATTGTCCTTATAATGTTTTTGACTTTAAAACAAATCCATACTGGTTCACACGACCTTAGTTCCAAGAACCATATTCAACAACTAATGAAGTTCATGTCAATCTTGACTCCAACATGTCATTAGTTGATTTGTTTATCTTCTTATCACTTCAAGTGATAATTATACCATCTATGTATAACACAAGAGTACATATATATACTATAGATCACAAATACATCCATTAATTTCAAATCTACATTCTTACATGATATGGTGAAAATGTGTCCTTGTTTGGAGCTTTTCTTGAGTCATATAATGACTTAACAAGCCTATAAACTTTGCTATCTTATCCAGGAGCCATGAAACCCTTAGGTTGGTTCATATATAGTACATTTTCTAAATCCCCGTTTAGAAATGTCATTTTCATATCGATTTGATGAACTTCTAATTTTCTTAATGCGGTAATAGCAAGTACCATTCTAATCGAGGTTATTCGCGTAACAGGCAAATAAGTATCAAAGAAATATAGACCTTCTTGTTGTCTAAATCTTTTGATTGTCAATCTTGCTTTATACTTGTTAATGGTGCCATTGGCTTTCATCTTCTTCTTAAAGATCCATTTATAGCTTAGTGGTTTACAACCCGAAAGTAAATCCACGAGCTCCCAAGTATGATTTTGTAAAATAGAATCTATTTCACTTTTAATGGCTTCTTTCCATTGAGCCATTTCGAGGAAGTTACAGCTTCTCGATAAGAAGTAGGTTCATTTTCTACCATAAAAGAAACAAAATTGGTCCAAACGATTTCTTGGTTCTTGCCCTTTTGCTTTTTCTAGGTTCAACCTCTTCATCTTTGGGTTGATATTGTCTCTCATCTTGGAGATCATTATCATCTTGTTGTCTCTGATCTTGAACAATTTTGTCATCTATTCTATATGATTTTCCAATTTCATTCGTTAACAAGGAAATATATTTTCAAAGAAGGAAGCACTTCTTTATTCCATTATCGTATCCTTGTGTATATGAACATACAAAAAGAAACCATAAGCACTACTGTTATGAGCATATACTAAGAGTACGCAATTCACAGTTTCAGGTCAAATATTTTGAACCTTGGGGTTCAATACGGATATCTTAGCTAGATACCCCCCACATTTATAAATACTTATAAGATAGTCTTCTTCTCATCCATAGTTTATAAGAACTATCTTATTTTCTTTAAAAGGGATCTTATCTAAAAGATAAGTAGCCAATATAATCGCTTTCCCCACATGTCGTGGCTTAAACCAGGACTTATGAACATGGCATTAACCATATCTTTTAAGACATGGTTCTTTCAACAATTCTATTGTTGAAGTATCAAGAGCAATAAATTTGTGTCTTATTCTAAGTTTAGCACATATATTTAGAAATGGAGATACATATTCACCTCCGATATGACTTTGAACCACCTTTTTTTCGATAATAAGTTGATTCTCAACTTATTCATATAGAATAATCTTGTCTATATCCTTACTCTCAAGTAAGTATAAATTGTAATATTTTGTACCACCATCAGCAAATATGATTAAGTAATCGCTATTCGCTACCTTAGTAGGTATCAATTCCAAATCACATAAAACCATGTGAATCATATCAAGGGTTCGGTTATTTTCTGTTCAACCGAGAGAAAAGACAATCTTGTTAATTTGGCTTTAACAAGTTTTAATTTTGTAGTCTGTGTCAATACAAAAGCGGGTATCCAATTTAGTTTAATTAAACAACAAAGTTTAAATTTAAAACATATCCGAGTTAGCCATTCCATACATTTACAAAATCAAATAAGCTGATTTCAACTTATTTTGCTAAAATGATCATTAGAAAATACATTCAGCTTAAACATTTTAAAAGCGTAACCCGTACAGACTCAAATTATGTTATCCGTTAACTCAATTTTTATTTGATTCAAACACAAGATGAAAGCCAAAATTCATTAAGAAACCATCCGGATACAAGATTCCTACGAATCTTCGATAAGTATAACGTGTTGGTTAACTTAGACTCTTTGTCATATGTGAATCACATCTCCTCTCCATTTTCAACTGCATTGAAAGAGTTAATCAAACTCTTATCAACATATACATGACATCATACCGAAGTGCAAATCCTTCATTATCTAAGGTCGGATTCCCTCATGGCCTCAGTTTTCATGTCATTCAGACCATATAACGCATAGTTATGGCACATAAAGTTTCTGAATGCTTCAAAGCATCTACCGTACACGTAACTCGAGTATCGGTCTCCCTTTTAACAGGTTCAAGAGCAGATCCTTTTATGTCACTCGTGACATTCCAAATGTTAATATGAGGTCCCATTATTAATTTGAAACTAATTTGTTACTATTAGCAACGTGCATAATCACATAGTGTTTCTTAACGAAAACGATTTTAAGCGAATTTTATTTAAAACGCTAATGTTTTGTAAGATCCGTTATACAAAACCACTTTAAAGGAAGTCTTTCGACTAAACAATTAAACAATATCGCTTATTATATAATGGTTTTATCAAAAAACACATATGTTTGTCAATTTCCATTAAAAGGATCTTAATAGATATATTTCACATCATCTATTTCTATACTGAAACTCAACAAGGTTTCAGTAGATCCACTCTTCTAAAGAAACTCAACAAGGTTTCAGTAGATCCATTCTTCTAAAAAAACTCAACAAAGTTTCTATAGATATACTTTTGAAGTCCAAAATTTTCAAGAATTATATCTAGTTAATAATTAACCGACCCGGTTTAAAATAAACTAGACAAGTCAAACAAACCCACTTCCACTAATTTAGTAAAAATGATGTATATAATTCGATATTTAATAATAACTTGTGTAATTATCAATATCTTGTTTCAAAGAAACTCTCTTTGATTTCATTGAACATGTTATAGTTATCTAATAAAATAACAACTTGCATTTTATGAGATATGTTTCAAAGAAACTCCACTTGGTTTCAATGAATATGTTCTAATAATCTAATAAAATAACAACTTTCATTTTATAAGATCTGTTTTAAAGAAACTCCATTTGGTTTCAATGAATACATAATCTAATAAAATAAACTTATATTTTAGGAGATTTGTGTTAAAGAAACTCCACTTGGTTTCAATGAATCTAAATTCATCATGATATGCAACCATGTTAGTAACTGGTGCACCAATTATATTTACAAGATTCACTAGGGTCACACTTGTGTTACCATTAGTAAATTTGTCACGAGAACTGTTAAAATAATTTGGTATCTATTAAACACGACTTGGCTTATATAAACTTGTACCAAATCTGATTCAAAGAAACTCAATCTTGGTTTCAATAAATCTTGGTTTAAACAATAACATAGGTAATAAACAAACTAAAAGATCAGTTTGAAAAGAAACTCATCATGGTTAAAAAGTAAACTGATTCAATAAAATGTTTTAAAAATCTCTTATAAATCTGTAACACCAAATCTGTCAATTAAAATTCTGTTTACTTAAAACTGGTTTTCTAAAGAAACACAATCTTGATTTCGACGGAAAATAATTTGTATAAAAATTTGTTAATTAAATTAATCTGATTTAAACAAAAAGTGTTTTAATTTTGTTACACAGAATATGTTTTAAGATTGTAGGGAAACATGTACACTTTTATTAAAATAAAATCAGATTACAATTAATAAATAATTAACAGAAAATAAAACAGACAGAATGGGGTAGAAGCAGAAGACATACACTATGAACGATAAATAAAGAAAGCAGTAAAAGGTCGTAGAACGAGGCACGTGTTGGACACGCTTCTCTTAAAACAGATTCGTCGTCTGTCTCCCATGGTACAACGTTCAAAGCTGTTGTACAGCCGGACCTGACAAACTTGCTTGAAATATCACGAAAACAGTCGTATGATTCTGATCGAAAGGCTTGCTGGAAATCGTATGCAAAATAGCTGTGTTTTTTTGGATGTATCAATTGAATGAGGTTATGGCTATATTTATAGTGAAAAATTATCTTGTCCTCCAAGATAATATATCTTCCAGAATTATACAAATTAGTTATAAAGAAAGCTGATTTGTATAGCTTTTTCCACACGAAAATATCTATGCCATAATTATACAAATCAATTAAAAAGAAACCTGATTTGTATAGCTTTTTCCACACGAAAATATCTATGCCATAATTATACAAATCAATTAAAAAGAAACCTGATTTGTATCTCTTTTATTACACAAAAATATTATGTACAAACTTATTCAATAAGTTTAAATCTATTCCTAAAATAGATTTATAGAAAACTGGAAAGAACCCGAATCACACCTTCCCACTTCACATTTTTGGCGATGTGAGATACTTCTATTTCTTAGATTTTGTGTTTCACGTGTCCCACTTTGAGACACGATATCTCATTCATATTAACTTCATTTTGAACATACTTTAGCTCGTTGTGAAGCTCTCTTCAAAGAGAACGCAAAACGACAAGGTAATATAAATATATATAACATATACATATATTAAATAATGTCTAAAGTTTGCAAAAACACATTTTGTCAAACTCTTTTTCCAACATAAACTTCTAAAACCATCTTATCCTTACACATTCTACAATCTAAAAATTCATGACTTCATACATCAAACTACCAGCAACTCGTACTATTCGACTATTATTTTAGTTCTCTGGAAAAAGAAGTTTCACATATAGTTTTGAAGCTTTCACTTCATTTTTTGCAATTATTTTATTCTTTGATCGAGAGAGAAAACTTCCGGCATCCTACCACCAACGGTGGTTATCTTATAATTGATGTTTCGTGATGCCCATAATTGAAAATACTTTTTCAAAAAAGTTTTTGATATCTGTTCGTAGATCCTCACTCCTATATAACCCCACCCCCCCCCCCCCGAATAAGACTAAACTGACCGTCTCGAATAGTATCGTAAAATATAGTATAAGGATTATATCAATAATAGTATAGTAAGTATTCCGCAAAGATTCTAGAAGATCGCTTTTAACCAAAGCAACTTCAAAAACCTCCCGAGTCGTATCCCGACGAGGCGCGAATTGAGAATCGGTTAAGTCCGTGATCGCATGATTTGAATAGATTCAAAGATATGATTTGATTTCCTATTTCTACAAAGATAAATGCATAATCAAC
Organism: Tanacetum coccineum; assembly: GCA_026074375.1. Taxonomy (NCBI): domain Eukaryota; kingdom Viridiplantae; phylum Streptophyta; class Magnoliopsida; order Asterales; family Asteraceae; genus Tanacetum; species Tanacetum coccineum. The sequence continues at coordinate 4,785 of BQNB010038078.1, read as the reverse complement.
CAAAGACAATCAACAATTAAAGCAATTTAAAAATTAAAACAAGAAAACGTTAACGAGAAAAACGCGACATTTAAGCAACTATGACAAATTTAATCCCTACGAATGCAAATTTAATTTTTATGAATCCTAAATGACAAAAGAAAATTTTCTGAAAAAGAATTATATTTTTTTGATTTTTATTTTATTTATTATGAATTAAAAACTATTTTAATCTAGAATAAGCAGTTAATAAGCAATAAGTTTTGGTTAAGCAAAACTGAAAGAGAGTATATGAATTAAATGTTGCAAGGTTAGTTTGAAAAAGACCCAAGGGCAGCTGTGGTTAGTTGTGCGTGTGCTTGAGATAGTGTGTTGCAAATGGGGAGGTCATGGGTTCGATCCCTATGGCTTCCTTTTTGATTAATATTTTTATTTTTGAAAATCTTTTTGCAGCAGCTAAAAGTACTAATGAAATAAGCTAATTATGTAACTACAACTTTTTAAGAAATAAAAAGATTAAGCTCAGAAAAGCTTTTTAAAAAGACCAAAGATTTTTTTAAGCTTAAATGAGAAAATTTTGGCTTAAACTGTCTTGAAATTTAGGACCAAAATGAGCAATGAAGAAAATAAGCTGAAAACCTAACTAAACCTAGACTCTAATAAGCAAACTAAATTCAAATTAAGAAATCTTTTAAAGCCAACAGCTCAGAGAAGCAAAGAGCATGTATGGCAAAAAGCCTATATCCTTACGCCTACAAAGGCAATATTTGAGCTAAAGATTAAACTATAAAACTAATGAACTAGAACTTAAAACCTAAAGACAGATTATTATGACCACTTAATAAGCACAGAAAAACAAGAAATAAGTAACATTTATAAGCTAAAAAGCTGCATAGACTAAAAATGATAGAATGACTAACTGTTTTGGCAATTAAGTTTTAAATGAAAACAACTAAACACTAAAAAATTAGATAAGGCTTAAAAACAACTTAAGGACTAAACTAAGTGATTCAAATTAGATAAAAAATTAAGCAAATCCTATAAGTAGTTAGGTTACGCAGACTCAGAACATGCTACAACACTTGAATTGATTATGACTTTTGAGCCAAATGATCATTATTTAAGCTTATTAATGAACTTGAAAAAACCATTTTGACTAACTTAGACCTAAAAAATAGATTCAAACTAAACTACAATAAGCTCAAATAAGCTTAAAACAACCAATACCAAAAGGATAAAAGCCTTAAATAGATCCAGTCCATATTGACTTTTAAAAACAGATTACAATTAAAACTAATTTTTCTTTTAGACAATTTAAGAGGCAATAAGCTAAGAAAATAAGCTACATTATAAAAACAGATTAAGAGAAATACTAATTAAAGCTAACTAAATCTTATTAAGCTAAATTAAAGCTCGGAATAAGCCTAGAAGCTTGAATAATCAGTTAAGCCAAACCCCCTTTAAGTACTGTGGAACTCATTTTTAGCTTAACATGATCTAAATTGTGACTTAATTTTCCAATAAATACAGATTAATTTAACAATTTAAGAGAAATTTAAGCACAATCAAACTTGTAATTAAACAATTAAAATAAGCCTGTAAATCTTAGGCAGTTCTAAACTTCTATATAACAATTTTAACTCAAAAATTTCATTGAAAGTTACTACCTTAAGCTATCAATCTACTTTTCCAGACAAATAAGCAACAATAGAGAATTAAGCATTTAAGTAATAAGCTAAAAAAAAATAAGCTAAAAGAGGAAAAATGAAAATGTACATATCCTTGCTCTGAACAGAATACAAGTGCTCAATTGAGCTTAATCTACAAGCTCTGGCTTCTAAATAACAAGCCAGTAAAGTCCAATAAGCCCTTCCCAAACTAGCTTATCATCCAATAGAAAGCAGTCCATAATAAGCAAAGAAATTTAACAGTTTTGGAGAGTTTAAGTAGAAAAGATTATTTACTTAAGCTTACGAGTAGGATTAATTGAATAACTAAAAAAGAGCTTATTTGAGCTTGTTTAACAATTGTAGAATCTAATGTATCAAAACAAGACAAAATTTAAAAACAGATTTGAAAGGTAAATGGACATTTCATTAATCATCAAAAGTTTACATTACTAAAAATTGGAAATTACATTAAAAACACAATAAGCTGGAAAACCATAAGCTACACTACTCTACACTAAATTACCCTACTCCTAGATCTAGATGTCTTCAGCTGTGCGTGGAGAGCTTCTATTATAGGGAAGCGAGGATTCTTCTAGACCCCCCACTCCCAACCCCCTTGAATGTGTGCTAGTTGTGTGAGAGGATTCAGATGCTCCAATCCTTGCCCTTGATTTGTCCTTGTGCTTGTTTAAATCCATCTCAGCCTTTGGATCAAATCCACTTTCACACGGATCGTCAGCGTGTCATTCCCTTGTGTCAGAGGATGTCAGAGCTAAGGCTCTAGAAGCATTTGGTGAGCTGCGTGTGTGTGTGACTTGATATTACCATTTGCAAAAGTTCTATGTATAAGTGAGGGAGGGAAAAAAGGTAAAAGATGGAGCAACAGTAAATTTGGTTTATTTGACTCGTTGAATTAAGGGTTTGACTTGGACTGTTATAAAAGGGAGTTGGGCTTGAAAATGGGTTAAGGGCCGGTGTTTGTTTATTGTTGGGTTATTTTGTTAACACTAACGATTGTTAGTGTTATTGTTAAGTTCAAATGATAAAACTTAACAACCGTTAGGGCTTAGTTAGTACAAGGACTAACTTTGAAACATTTTAGGATAATGGTGTTAGGTTTATAATGGGATTTGGGATTTTTGGATTTTACCGGCTCGTCTTGGGTTTTTCCTCGATAAATACATAATTTTCCTCGGCTTTTCATGCTCTTTCCATTCTCGTGCCCAATTTTGTCCGTTTTTGCTTCATTTTTGTCATTTTCTTGATATATCCATACCTGCAAGACACAATTCGTAAAACAAGCAAATACAATGCATTTTTATGTGTTTTTGGTCATTATTGGTGTTTTTAGCATAATATAATGTACAAATGGTATGTGTAAATTAGCACATACCAAATTCCCCCATACTAAGATATTGCCGTGTCCTCACGCAATGTTATAAATAACACTTTAGAAAACTAAGATTCTTAATCCCCTTTGAATAATTACCTCAAAAGTAGCGCAATATTCATCTTAAGGGATTAAAGAAACATTAGCTTTGAAAAGCCTCGTTTTGCATTCTTTTTTTTTTTTTTTCTAACATTTTTTTATGCTTTTTCATAACCTTTCCCATATTTAAACAATTATTAAACTTGTGCTATCATTAATTTTGATAATACTTAGGATCATGGAAACAAGCAAAATAAATTTATCGTCCCCAACTTTCACTTTTCCATACTAAGCTTAAAAACAGATTCATTGTAAATTCAAGTCATGATACTAAACTAATCATAAATACTAATTGTGTAATACCTTTTTCTCTTATTCTAATTTTGTATCTCAGATTTTATTTTTTTAATATACCCCGACAGGCATATTTAAGACTTGTTTCGATACTTAATTAATCAAAATAAGTGAGACGATTAAAAATAAAAATAGCTTCACCCTATCCTTGAAATTATGAGTGCGGTGACGTATTTTGCTTTTGTTGCTTTTGCCTTAATTCTTGTCATATAACCATATGCTCTTTAAGACATACAATCAAGTTTATATTAACTATTAAACTACGAGCTATAATAAACAGTAAAATACACGGGGTGACCGAGTCTTTTTCTAATATCTAACATACCATATACCCTAAGGCTCTTTAAGGTACAAATAATTTCATGATAAGTATTACTTTTGCCATATACCCTATGGCTCTTTAAGGCAAAAAGTAATAAAATGATTAACTCTACTCATACCATATACCCTAAGGCTCTTTAAGGTATAAGTAAACCAATAAATATGTAATGCATATAATAAGCCAAAATTCGAATCATCGACTTCCAAATCAAAGGAAAGTTACTAAAAATTAAATTAAACTGGACAACCTTATTTATTAAACATTTATGCATATAAGTGAGACAAGCTAATGGGAGAAAAAGCCACAATTAATATTTATAAGCTCTAAAGAAAACCAACTATTCTACACTTAATATCATGACTTATACTCGACTCTATCATTTCTCGTTCTTCGCAATTTAAAATCCATAAGAAAGAGACTAGCGAATGCTTAGCCTAGCGAATTAAGATCGGCACTTTAACAAGTCACATAGACTGGCAACAATCTTAATTCTAATAAATCAAGTTCGGCATAATGGATAAGCCTACATAAGACTAGCAACAAACTCGATTTAAATATGTTAAGGAAAAAGCTAAGGTATAAAACCGGTCGGATCAAAATTTATTTCTCGTTCTCACTTTTATTTGTGTCACAACACTTATTTCATCTCTTTATTCTAACATTTTTCACTCTTTTTTTTGCATAAAAAATTTTAAATTTTGCTATTTTCACATAAATCACATATTTTTGGTAAAAAAACGGGTTACGTGAGAACAACGGTTGGTATAATCAAATCGGTAGATCTCCCCCGTACTAAAACTACACATTGTCCTCAATATGAGATTGATACCCCAATACTAATTTCAATGTATATTCTTAATATAAAGGGGTCTCTACGCAAATCTAAAGCCGTTTATTAAGTATGCTAATAGACAAACGTTAGTCGATAAGATTTAGGATATCAGATTCCCAATATAAGCATGCTAAGGATTTAAGAGCGAGTGAACGATGGAAAAAACACCGAGCATGAGAGTCTTCAAAATCCGAGCAAT
>BQNB010038077.1:25571-49004 GCA_026074375.1 Tanacetum coccineum | reverse complement strand
CCTTGAATAAATCCAGGTTTAACTATTTAAAATTAGTGTTTGGATTAAGATAAAATTGTTAAAAACTCGTTTGGTTTAAAATAGAGCAGGAAGTGAGCTAGTTTTGGTTTGAAAACCACCGCACTTGCTTGATTATTTGAAAAACTGCAGCACTTGCTTGATTATTTGAAAAACTGCCGCGCTTATGATTTGTGCGCCGCACATTTTATCACAGAAAGTAACAGAATATCTGCAAATTGATCAAAACATAACCAACAATGCTAAATCTTGTCCAACTTAATTATATATCATGTCTTTGGATGATTTGTGATGTGTAGACTTCAGGTACATATGATTATGAGGCCGGGTCATCCCATGTTAAACGCTCTAGAAATGTTGAAACCATCAAAGAAGCATTACTCCTAGATGTTCACCACGAATTCTTTAAATGGAGAGGTTGTAGTACAAAAGCAAAGTCTTGTTATAACTCTAGGTTGGCAACTTTGCTCCCAAAACTCATTTATTCGCCGCAAATCGTGGATTGGCAGTTGTTACACAAAATTGGTTGTGGAGACGAGATTGATCAAATGTTAAAGATTAGTTTGAAGGAAGCTCAATCCGATGAGGAGATATTCTTTTTCGTGGCTTGGGTAAGGGCTTTTAATATCCGTGAACCTATTTACCCAGAACTTTGCTGTGAGTTCTATGCTACTTATGAGTTTGATGAAGTGTGTGCGGATGATGAGTTACAGTCAAAGAAGATAATCAGTTTTAGACTAGGAGGACGTGCTCATAGTCTAACTTTGTTGGAATTTGCTAGGAGATTGGGATTGTATCATGCTGAGGAGTTAGAGGAAGAAGGTTTTGATACTTATTTTCAAGGAGGTTTGAGAAGTGATGAAAACTTCAATGCTAGAGAATATTGGGAAAGGATTAGCATAGATAGGGACTTACATTTATCTAGGAGCTCAATCACTCCTGTTAGATTCCTGATTCTTTGATTATTGCATAAAAAATGATCACGTACGGATTATGTCATGAGGACTAATAGTTTGAGAAAATTCAGAGGGGAATGATTTGTGGTTGTTAGTCATGTTTGTGGTTGTCTCAGAAATTGGGTATAAAATGTGGCTTGGGTGTTGCAAATGGGAATGAAAAGAAAGGGAGCTGGAAGTCAGAAGGACAGTCAGATTTGCTGTGGTCAATTCATTTCGAAGATTGATAGGAAAAGTAGAGTTTTGACTGAAGAGACAATGTGTAGCCTGAGTACTCTGGTTTACTGCAGAGATTTAGATAGGACTACCCTGAGAGAGTTGATCGACTCTGAGGATAGATTGATTCATGAGATTCTGATTTTAGGTTGTTCTAAGTAGTTGTGCCCAGAGAGCTCTGAGAGTTCAGCGAGCTTCGGTGCAGGATTTATATGAGCGTATGGGTAGCATGGAGATCAGACAGGAGGCGATAGAGAGGTGGTGTACAGACTTGCATTATCACTAGGATAGGTACCAGTTGTCTTTAAGCCACTTTGGGCAGTTGTTTAAAAGTGTTCCGTTGCAGGGTGTTATAAACACCTAGTTATGCTCAGCCTTAGTCGCCAGTACTACCAGCAGTACTATCCGCAGCAGCCACCACAGCAGCAGCATGATGATGAGGAGGACGAGTAGTGTCGGATGACACGAGTTGGATATGTGATTTTGTGTGTTTAGACACACGTGTTTCAAAAACATTATTATTATTGTTATTATGATATGTAAATGCCTATGTTGGCATTAAAAACAATATTCTAAAACTTATTAACCAATTGAACGAAATCCAAAAGTTGGAAAATGAGCTGTGGAACCTGACTATGAAGGGCACTCATGTTGCTGGTTATACCTAATATTTCCAAGAGTTGGCCCTTTTATGCCCGAAGATGGTTCCAAATGAGGAAGAGAAGATCGAGAGGTACATTTGGGTCTCCCAGACAACATTCAAGGAAATGTGACTTCAGCTGGAACAACGAGACTACAAGATACAATTCGATTGGATAACTGTTTGATGGACCAGAGGGTATGTGCTGCTGCTACAAAGGATGCTGACAACAAAAGAAAGTGGGACGATAAGAAGGAAGGAAATCATCGCCAACAACAAAAAAAGAGGCAAGAAGTGGTTAGGGTATACGTTGCTAGAACTGGTAGCAAGATAGGCTATGCTGGAACTTTACCACTCTGTGACAGGTGCAAACTTCATCATCACCACGGTCCATGTCCCGTTAAATTTAGAAACTGCAAGAAAGTCGGCCACCAAGCAAGAGACTGCTAGACCCATACCTCGGTGACATGCTATGGATGTGGAGGAAAAGGATACACCAAGAGGTATTGCCCAGGATCAAAGAATCAGAATAGAGACGAAGAATATCATCAGAACCTTGGCATTTTTATGGGTACGTTCCTCCCCGAAAATCGTTACATTCCCGTCTTAACTAATACAAGCGCCAATAGGAGTTTCCTATTCACTGCTATTAGCCATCTTAGCGATGTCGCCTCAACTTTCTCAGTCACTTAGTGCTTGGTTAAGTTAGCCAATGATAAACCTTGAATTCTTCTTCTAAAACTATCCGTTACTCGCACCTTTCCTCAAACACCTCATCATTGGATAACACAAACTAAATTTCGAGATGAAATTTTCTTAACAAGGGGAGACTGTGACAACCGACAATTTTGGATTAAATAGTTATCTATAAAATGTAAATTATTTTATTATTAACTTGCATTATTCCTACTTCTATAATTTACGTTGTCAATTTGACCTAAAACCGGGAAGTTGTCACGCGTATACTGAAAAACGTCTTTGGATGCGTTTCGAGTTTGGATTAAGTATAGTCTACTTATAATATACATGTTACGGTCATTCTAAAATTTTACATAGGTCATGTACACTTATGTTTACGATATTTACGTTAAACGCGTACGTTTTGCATTTTTAGCGTTTAATGCATGCATATGACCCCATAAATTCACCACCTTTGCATGTAAACTCATAATATTATCCCATGTATTCCCTAAGATCAAAATTTTGAAATTTTATCCCCCCTTGATAAACCTCCAAATATACATAAAATATCCCTTAGAAATGCGAGAAATATATGTGCTAACGCAATAAATATTGCAAGAATTAGTCGTTTGTTATGTAAATATTTTTCAGGACTAAAAGTGGAAGGAAGGACTTAACGTGCAAGAAATTTGGTTATTTACAACTAATAATCTTCAAAAGAAGGATCTAGAAAGGGACTACTGATATTAAAGGCACAAGTGCGCCGGTTTTAATGTCAAGTGCGGCGCATTTGTCAGCGTGTTTAATGCAAGTCATTTATTAGGGATGTGCGGCGCACTTTTATCCAAGTGCGGCGCACTTTTTGTGTCAGTTACTAAAATGCCATCAATGATGCAACTTTTGATTTGCCTAATCATCACTATAAATAGAGCTCGATTTGGAGGAGAATGAGGACACACAACAACATCAACCAGTTCATAAAATACATTCAATCATTCTCCAAGAGTTGAAGTAAGTTTTTAGGAAGATTTAAAGGGTAAAACCTTCATCTTCATCTTTTTCGGGATAGAAGAGCAAGCAAAGTTTCGTAATTTCAGGAGTTGGAGGTGCTAGACATCAGTTGTATCTTTGTTATAAGAAGAAATTGTTATATTGGATATTTTGCTCTTGAAATTTGGTAATGAAACATGTTTCCATCTTTTTATAATATGAATTTTGGATCTATTCTACTTGTTAAATGTGTTGCTATTATGATTGTTGAGTAGTTTAACATGTTTGGTTAGGAACTATTTGGATATAATGGATCAAACTTGACTATTTGAGTGAACTTTTGATATGAATAATATGAGCTTGATGTTCTTGGACTTGGATCCTTTAATCTTCGTTTGATCACCATTCATTACGGATATAGGTCGAAAGACTCCGGATTAAATGGGTGATTTCCGAGTTGTTTGTCTATGACAACTAGACCTTAGCCTTGTGAGAATTGGCTAAGGAAACGAAAATTAACCCAAGTACAAAAAGGTTTAACGCCAAACCACATGTCTAACGAACTTGGTTTAGCAAGCTTATAGTACTCATCATCAAACACGGATTACACTTAAAGCATTTTCATAATTAAAAATAAAGGCCGAAAGGGTTTTGCATTATGAACAATAGACAATCTTTTTAAGCAACTAAACACTCTTAAATCGATTATAACTACATCCGTGAATCATTCCTCTATTCAAGTTTATCTATTATATTTCTTGTTCCTTGACCAAACATCTCTTTTAATTAAATTAAACCATTATCTTTAGAACCGTGACAATCTATAAGATAATCCTTTTTCATGATATTATCGACTTTATCTTAGAATTGCCAATCTCCTGTGGAACGACCTGACTTACCTACAATACTATATTATAAACGAGGGTTATACTTTACCCGTGTGTTTTATATAATTGTTCGGTATTTTTAGTCTTATAAATTTAAAACTTTCAAAACACCCCTCCTAGCTCCTTATACGCGGCTACATACAAAAATAATGGAAGAGACCAAAATTCAAACTAAGCATATGCATGTGCATGTGCAGGAGGATGAAAATGACACCTTCATGTGTCATTTTCATGCATAGAAGCTTGCATTAGACAAAACCACGTGCACTTGACTAGTTCTTGCACATTTGACTAGCTCTTGGATCAAAATGACTAGCCATGGCTCATGAAAATGCTTCTTAGCTCAAGTCTTGCACCATATTTACTACATTTTGACCCCATAACCACATGACACACATAAAAGACCAAGCCAAACTTGGTCTTGGTCTTGACTTGAGGCTTGGGACTTAACCTATACTCCAAACTATATAATACCCATTATGTGCAACTTAGGGTTCATTTTTACACCCAACACAAGAAAAATTTACAAAATCTCTCTTCCTCCTTCCTCTTGTACACATCCCAACATCACCTTCACAACACCACCACTTTTGATTTCTTGCAACATTTCTACAAGCATACAAGTTCATTTAAAGATCATTCCAAGAGTTTTCTAGTTCATTTCTTCAAGATTCTTAAGGTTTTCATAATCTAAGGATTCGAGTTTTATTTATTTGGGGTTTTATTACAAGATTTTGGTTGGGTTTTATAGATCTAGGGTTTGTGAGCTTCATTTTTCATTTGTAAGCTCTTCTTGAATCTTTTTCTTTGATTTTGTTATTTCTTGATCTATTATAAGCATCTTCATCTTAAAACTAGTATCATCTAAATATTTGTGTCATGATTTCATAAAATAATCAAGTGGGTTTTGATGATGGAAGTATGTTATTGTTGTTCTTGTACTTAATAAGAAAGTTATTTTAGTTTTAGGTTAGATTAGCGGCTAAACATGTTGTTAATGATACTTAGTGAATTTGTAACAAATTGGTTAAAGGGTTAAGCTAGTTTGATGTTGTTATGTTGGTTGAATCATTGGTGGAAGGGTTAAGATAGAATAAAGGGTGTTGTTGATGTTGTGGTTGATTTGGTAAAAGATACATTCTGTTTGAAATTGTCACAAGGCATAACGGGACTTTGAAATTGTTTTGAGAAGCTAAAACCTTAAAATATGTTAGTATATCTTAATACCTTCGCGTGGATATAAAAAACGTAAAATCCAGACTTAAAACGAGTGAGATATGGCCATTTGAAGTTCAGCGAAACACTAGTATTTTTCCCAGCTCAAAATTGTTTTGGACACATTATGTCCATATTTTAAATTCGTGTTTTGACCCATTTTGGGTTCGAGTCGGCCAAAACTTATAAAAGAACACTTGTAGATTATGATTTTTCCTTCTAACATAGCTTTCGGTATACCCGTAAGTCCTTATAACGAAGGAGTTACGCCCTCCTAAAATCGGATTAATTCTAGGAATTTCATTAAGTAAAAAGTGAGCTGTTTGGAATTTGAAAATGGGTTTTTAGGCGTTTTTGAGTCCGTTTGAGCTATAAAAAGCTTAGCGAATATTATAGTAACACTTATATATTATTTATATGCGTCAAAAACTTTCTAAAAACATTAATAAGTAAGCGTTAAAGGATTTATTAATGATAGAAACTTAAAAATAGTCATAAAATATATAATGGCGAATAAAAGCGGTGACTAGACTTTTGGGGTCACTTAACATGTTTAGGCGAAATATAAATTTAACGGAAATATTTAGACAACGGATAATGTACGGGATTTCAAAAGTTGGCAAGAACAGTAACTTTCGGTTTAGCGTCGAACCTTAAATTAAACTACATAACTTTTGCGAAATCACGTTTTGACTAATAAAACTAAGACACAAACATGTGCGGGTGATATTAACTTTCTAAAAATGGCATATGCATCATTTTACCCTCACCTTGCATTAAGACGCGTTATTATTTAATTAGGTCGGATTTAGGACATATTCGTTCGTTCTACATTCGTTGATTATCCTCGTCTCATCACTTTGCTTAAGGCGAGTTTATAAATCTTGGGGTGAGAAACATGTTCGTTTATTTTATAACAATTCAATTACTTTTCAAGACTCGGTGAGTCTCATAGCCCCTATTTTACTTGTTTTGAACCATTTTGGGGATAATACATGCTCGTTTACATGATTGATTCCAAACTCGTTTATATGCCCATTTACAAACGCGTTTACATGATTAATTTCAAACTCGTTTATATGCTCATTTACATGATTGATTTCACACTCGTTTTACTTATGGATACAAGTTCTTTAAGCTTTTATGAATACGTTGGTTGCTTTTACTATGGACACAAGTGCTTTAAACTTTTACGTATTGCCTAAGTTTCCCTATTTCCATGTAGTATACACTATCATGAACCGTTAATTACTTTGTGTAAGCACGAATGCTGTGAATAGATCTATTGGGGTTGACACCGTCGTCCGTGTTCTGGCTTAGTACATGGCCAGCGGGCGCATTTTATTTGAGGTAGTACTTGGGTGTTTTGACAAACCATTGGATTTCGAGTCATGAATCTAAAAGACTAGGATTTACACATCACGTTAAGGCTTTGGTGTCATGAGCTTAGGGCAATAGTATTACTTTTTGTGTGATATTGTATTCGTTATAATAGTCACACACACTCAGAAATCTTGTGGTCCACACTACTTTTATTGAACACCACTGATTACTAAACACTTTTCATGATACTGTGAGTGAAGCAGTAGTCACTAAACTCTTTGGGTTCTCATAAATACTTTACTTAAACCTATGAACTCACAAACTTTATGTTGATACTTTAGCATGTTTTTCTCAGGTCTTTAATTGCATGGCTAGCATTTGGAGTTGCATCCTAGGAGTCTTTTTCTTGCATTACTTTGATCATTTATCTATCTCTCGAATAATTTATTACTTTGTATTGAATCTACTAAATGTACTTGATTGAAAATTCAGTTTATTTTGATGTAACAAATGATAAACTTTTTTTAAAAACGTTTATTTAATGGTCGTTCTCTCGTACCTTGTGTTGTGTATATTTATGAAGTCACTCCCCCGGTTACCTTTCTGCTGTGATATTTTGGGGGTGTGACACTGTTACTCTAATCCAGCTAGATTGTATTACGGGGAACATACCTTATTGTCATGCCAAGGGGTGCAATAGGGTGATCCTCTTAGCCCTCTTCTTTTTGCCTTAGTGATACATCCCTTGATATGTAAGATTAGAGACTCCTTTAGCCTTTATCTACATGCTCAATATCTAGATGACGGCACTATTGTTGAAGATACGTTGGTTATGGAGAGGGTCCTAGAGTTAATAATTGAGGATGGACCCGTTGTGGCTTGCATCTTAACGTTGATAAAAAAACTAAGATTTTCTGGCCAAAGGAAGATCCTAGAAGCAGGATTGAAGGTGTTTTCCCGCCTAATATTAGTCGGCCCTTGCATGGTGTTAAATTACTGGGTGGGCCTGCTAGTGTGGATTTCGATTTCAGTAGTGAGCTTGTGATGAAGAGAGTGGCCAAAGCTATTGGGCTGATGGATGCAGTTGCTAACATTATTGATCCTTGATGTGAGTTGTTGCTTCTTCGTGGTTGTATGGGTATATCCAAACTAGATTTTGCTATGCGCACATGTTCTCCTCATGTGTTTGAGATGCCCTAACGCTCTTTTGATGCGGCTCTTTGTTGTGCTCTAGAGCGTATTGTCACTACTTGCCTTGGGTTTGGTTTTTGGAAATGGAGACTTGCCACTTTACCTTTTGCGTTTGGGGGGCTTGGCGTCTAATTTTCAGGCGATGTTTTGAATTATGCATTTCTTGCGTCTAGATTGCAGTCTGCTAGCTTGTAGACTACGCTGCTTCGATATTCTGGTATTGTATATTCTGGGCCTACCTTTGATGATGCATTGTGTGTTTTTAATATGAACAATGAGACTGACCTTTTGAGTAATCCAAGTGAGGTCGCTGCCCCTAATATAACACCCTGTGTTTTCAAGTCATTGACGACGTTGATAAATCCGCAATGTACCTTTTGTGTTGTACGCGTTTGCTTGTAATTTCATGAATTAAGTTTAAATCGCGTAAGCTAAAAATTAGCGTTCAATGTAATCGGGCATCAATCAATTAAACGTTTACATCAATCAAGCGTTGAATAATTATTTTGAGAATAATTATGGTCATTGTTCATTTATTTTATCAGTTACGTAAGTTAAATTCGTTTCGCGATAAAGTACGTTTAAGCATACCCGGAACCACAAAAATATTTCTACGCTTCAACCAATATCTAGTATTATTTTTCAATGATCAAAAAGTTTATAAAACTTTACTTCATTTATAAAAGTGGCGCCCCATTTAACAAGAAATAACCAAGACATATCACTTTACAAATATACTTTCAATTAAAACACTTCTCTTCACATGATATACTTCCTTTATATAAAAGTTTACTTCCATTTTATGCAAGTAAATAAACTAGCTAGATATTCAAGCCAACACATTTCCTTGAATCAATGAGATGTTCTCTACTATTACATGGCAAGAAAACACTAACCATTAAGGAGGTATGGCATGGCTAGTTGTATAGTAAGTTTGACTACCTTTTTCCCCATTCCTTGCACCATGCCGCCCACCATCCCCCCCCCCTTGGACCATTGACCATTTGGTCTTGGTTAGTTGCTATCTATAATATATATAACACTTACCCCTTTTTCATAAGCAAATCACACAAAAAGTTCCTTAACAAAAATCATTTTCTTTCTCCCCTCTCTAAGCCAAAACCCACGGCACAAGCACCCCATTATAATCAATCCATACAAAATTTTATATAATTTATTTACACATTCTCATATCATATCTAAGATGTCCTAAGTTATTTCCAAGTATTGGTTAAAGATTTCCAAGTGTTGAAGCAAGAAAAAGGAAGTTAGGGTTTCATATTGAAGTAGGGTTTTCATAGCTTGCTAGCTTTGGTTTTGTGACTAAACAAGGGTTTATCACTTCTTTATCACCATCTTCATTCATCATAAGGTCCACTTTAAACCTTTATGCTTTCATTTTATAAGTTTTCATGCATATGTTATTTCTATTTTAGCTTAAATCACCATTTAGGATCATTAACATGTAAAGAGAAGTTTTTATTTGTTGTCATCATAATGTACACTTTATTATACCTTATGATGTTGAGGACATCATGTTAAAATGGTTACACAAATGATTTACACTCTTGGTTAACATAAAAATGATTATTGACAAAACTAGTAAATTAAGGTTACATAAATAAAGTTATGGTTTTAAAGTATGTTAATGGATTTGATAACATGGGTAACTTGGACACATGAGGACTTGGATGGACAAGGGACACTTAATATATGTATTAATTATAATATATATGATATATGAGATTGTGGGAAAATACAAAAGTGGTAAAGTATAAAGAAAAGGGTAAAAATGGACTTAACAAACTCAATCAATCTTGCTGTCCAAAATTCGAAATTTAACATACCCATTTTATATTTTTATAAGATAATACATTTCACGACGATTCCGAAAAAGTAAGAAACTTGTTAAACGGATTAATAACGAAAAAGTTACGTTAAAAACGAGTTATACGTTAATAAACGAAGTCGTAAGTAAATTTTTATAAAAACATTTTTATAAAAATTATAAACAGCAAGGGTTAATATTTTTAATAAATAATACACATTTTTAGGATTCCAAAATGATAAGAATCGTAATTTTTCAATTAATAACGAACGAGTTATGAATTTCGCGAGTTTACGACAATTAATACTTTTATAAAACTATTTTTATAAAAGTTACTATTCATGACAGAAAGTTATATTTTTGTAAACCTCATAAAAATGTAGAACTTTCAAATACGAGAACGTCCTCGAAAGAATCGTTAAAAACGGAGCTATAACGAATAAAATACGACATTTACGGGTTTTACGACGACGAATACGATTTTTATAAAGCTCACGTCTGATGTGAACAGTAAAAGTTACTGTTCACCAGTAGGTCCGAAATTCAAAAATGTCAATTTATGATAACTCGTCTTGATACGAAAAGATGGGCATAAGAAACGCGAGAATCGGGTTTAAAACGCGAAAGTTACGCCAGTTTTACTAAACGGTAATTATAAACGTTTTAACTTATTAAACACAATTTTACCAAAACCATTAGTTGGTGATTGAGCTATATAGAATATTATGTGGTTATCAAAGTACTATATTACTAGGGAGTTTCATAATGAGGCCTCTTCGGATGGCGTTTCGACGAGTTGTTGGATTTACGATTTAAAGTGTCCTAACTCCTCGAACGTCATGTCATGACCTCTTTAATTATGATAGCCCGAACGATAGTACGATGTAACAACTATAGACATTCAATGTTATCAATTAAAGTACTCGGTACTTATACGACCTAGTATTTAGGTTGCGTTCGATCTTTCTACGTGAGGAATATCTGCGATATTTGGATTTCAGAACTCAAGGTGAGTTCATAGCCCCACAGTTTTACATGCTTTTGTTCTTTACAAAGTTTTTGGGGTCCGAAAACATTGCAATGTTTTACAACTGGACACAAATGGTTTAAATAGGTTTTAAATTATGATTACTGTTGCATAAGTCTCGATAACCCAATCTGAGCCCATTATCATGAACTGTTAATTACGAGCGCGAATGTTTAAGTAGATTAGTAGGTTTTGGACACCCGTTCGGGTGATTAGCTATTACAGAACAAACGACTTATACCCATGTCGAATTTAGATTTTGCGGAGTTAGAACATCACTCTCGGCAATGAGGGCCATTAATATGGTACTCACATACGTCTCAAGCTTCAGTGTTTTAATGAGCTTAGAGCAACGTAAATAATTTATATGATGTCTGCATATTGTTGCATTATCATACGGGAGATCTTGGTTGGTCCTACAATATATGATTTGTCAACTATGAAATTCAAAAACATTATTGTTGAGTTTAAAGTAATATTTTTCAGGGGATCAATATCGCACGAGTGCGATGATACATTGGTGGTTTTTGATTGGGATGGTCATGCATTAAAGATTTTGTCGATTTATTTTATGGGCTGAAAATCTTTGTATTTTGATTAAGTGAACAAGTTAAGCTTCGGGCTTATGTAACAATTACTTTGTTAAATCCAATGTATCATTTTCAAACGACTTTTTGGTCGTTCTATATATATCTTGTGTTATTGATCTGAGAAGTAACACGCCCCGGACCCATATTCCGCTGCGACCCAATTTGGGGGTGTTACATAACAAAGGCCTTCTGTAGCCGGACGATGGATTATGAGATTCTTAAACAAAGTTAAATGAAAACTCTAGGACTATTAGCTTTAAAAGACCTTGAAATTAAGAAGGTTTAAAGACAAAAGCCTATGAAATTTCTGTGTCTTGATCAGAAAACACGATGATTAGTCAAAAAGCTCTTTTAACTTTTAAGTCACAACTGGAAGGTTATCTCAAAGAGTAATACAAAGGTCATTCGGATTTAAGGTTAAAGAAGAAAAAGATATTGACAAGATGATTGAAATGGACAAACAGTTAAAGTTTTTGAACGAAATTGTTTATACTCGTAATCAGTCAATTCAGACCATTCATATGTTAGCACCCAAATGTGCGACATATAATGATAGACTAACCTTTGCCAATCCAAGGTACCTCAAGAAAGCTCAATCTGAGAAGCCCTGTTTGCATGAGATCCCATATGATACCTCTGATCCTGCAAATAGATTTACCCCTGATAGGGAAGAGACCATGACTCTTAATAACGAGAGTAGATCAAAATTGAACAAAGACAAAGTGAAACCATATGATTACACTAATCAAAATAGTCTTATGAAATTTTAAAGGACCTCAACTGGAGTATCTTTATCAGTTGGAAGCGCAAAAGAAGTTAGGAAGACCAATGTGGAGAAAACCGTTTGTTAGAACAAAAAACCAAAACATTGCTAAAAACGTTTCCTTTTCTACCGTTTCAAAATCCATTCAGTATAAGTTGACAAGTTTTTTAACGAAATACTTTTAACATCAATCAATTTAGGGAAATTGTTGATCAAACTTGGTTTCTAACATACTAGTGATTATTTTCGGGTGCCAACTGCTCATGATATGGAACTTTTGATAAAAACCTTACTCATGCCTCTTTCAATAAAGTCACAAAATGACAGTTTTCGATTTGAACACGAACTTAAAACAGAAATGCATGAAGATTTTGAGTACGTTAAATCTCTTGAAAACGAGGTTGACGAACTTGAATCTGAAAAGGTGATTTTTCAAATAATGTATGATTACTTATAGTAAGAGTGTGTGTCTAAAATGTACATGTTCATATTTGCATTCTCTGTCTGATTTAAATCTTATGCTGAATACAAAATGCTTGTATCATCATAAAGTTAAAGTTGATGAATGTTCTTGCACATAAAGCTTTCAAAAACAACTGATTCTGTTGATAACGATAGTTCATATAAAAGCTTTAAAGAGTTTCAAGTAAACATGAATAAAACAATCGATTTCTCTTGAACTTTCTTACTACTTTGTAAAGAAATAGATGAAAAACAACCCAGTTTGCAAAGAAAAATGCTTCAAATGTATTTCGAAAAGAACGTGAAACAATAAAAGTAATACAGGATTTGTAAGGCTCAAATGAAAGACAAAGAACTTAGCAATAAGATGAGTTGAAGAAACTAATCGAGAACTGATAAGGGAAAGTCTGTGGAAACTCAGTTTGAATAAACCTTTGTTGTGCGACAAACCAAATGCTCAACGAATTCCAAAAACCATCAGTTTTAGGAAAACCGACTCCTTTTTCTAATTCTCCTGAATGGAGAAGTTTTAATACGAAACGTCGGTTAATAAATACTAATGTGTGGATGTTAGTTTAAATAAAGTCACGCAACAGAATCTGCCTCAGATTAGAAAACCAAAGCAGTTCAAACACCTTGTGTTAGAAGTGATAAAGCCTTCACACCTTCCCTAGGAACGATATCAAACCCCGAGGTCTTGCCTTATTACTTCTACTATTTTGGTTAGGTACTCTGCCTAGGGTGTTGTAAAAACTTCTTGTTGAAGTCCTACGACGACCGCATCATATCGAGAATCTAATTTAGCACACTTAAAACTCATTTTTTAGTTTTCTATTAATAGGGTCTGGAATATGGTCGATACGGCGTATCCAAAGTCTTGGATACAGCGTATCGAGGGTTTCTTGGAGTATGGATCACGTTTGATATCTTCTAGAATATTCACCTTCTATAACTTGAATACGGTGTATTGGTATTCTATGAGCATGGAGACGGGCGTGATGATGGTGTGGCGGTGTGCCTTGTGCGCTGTTCGTGGTGGCTCTGTGTGTGAAACAATGCAGCGCCGAGGGGCGAGGAGGCTACTGCGCCAGTATGCGGGCTGGTGGGGGGGGGCGCTTGGGGAGTGGGGCTGGGTGAGGGGGCGTAGTGCTTTTGTCGGATGCAGAATGGGTAATCTTGCGTGAGGGTGAGGGGGAATATATGTGGGGGTGCGTGGTTTGAGGAGGGCTGCGAGAGCGTGTGTTTGTCTGATGTATGAGAGTGGTTACTTTGCTTTCGGAGCGCGAGGATGTTGTGGGTAGCGGTCGGGGTGAGGATGGGGTTGGTTAGTGGTTCGGTTGGGTGTATGTTCTTTTGGCCAGGATATTACGCGTTTGTAGTGTGTTGATAGGATTAGCTTTATTTCTTGGTGTGCTTTGGGGCGCGCATTTTTTAGAGGGTGTGTTGATAGTTTTGTTGTGGTGTGTATTTTAGATGGCGCGTGAGAAGAATTAATTATTTGTAGATTTTAGTGTTTTTTAGGGGTAGTACAGTGGAGGGTGGAGAGGTGGAGGTGCTATTAGGATTAGGCGTATGGACGTTGGGTAATGTACGTTCTATGAATGTAGAAGGAGAGGTGTGGCGCGGTGGGTGGCTGAGTTTTGGATTTTTTGTGGTGGCGGGAGAGTCTTGTCGGTGGTGCAGCGCTTGTGGCTGGTGGAGTGAAACGGTGATGTTTGGTGGAGGGTGGTTGGGAGTTCCTTTGAGTGTGAATCGCTCGCGGTGGTAGGGGAAGTGAGGATAGTTGAGTGGTTGCAGGGTGTTTTCGGGTGTGTGTGTTTGGTAGAGAGAAGATGAGGGTGTGCTGGGATGGGCGTTGTGGGTAGGGTGGAGGGGATGCTTGGTGTTAATTGTCATGGTATTTAAGGTCTGTATGGGGGTTGGGGGTTTGTTGTTGGAGTTGACGCTGTGTGGGCTGGGAGAGTGGTCTTCTAGAGAATGCGGATGTGTGGAAGAGGAGGTGTGGGGAGATGTGGGTGTCCAGATTTTGTTAGGAGAAGAAGAAGTGTGGTGTGGTGTTGGAGATGATGGTGGGGCGCGAGGGTAGAAGAGGGAGGCTGGGTTGCGTGGGTTGTGATAGTTTATGAGGGGCGTAGTGCGTGTGGGGGGGGAGTAGAGAGGTGTGGAGCATGGGGTGTTGGCTCTGTGGTTGGAAAGGGAGGGGAGACTTTGGGTGGAGAGTTTCGGTGTGGGGGGGTGGAGAGTGGTGGGCGCGTGTTGTGTCTGTTAGAGGGGGGTGAGTTGAGAGGGTAGGTGTGATGAGTGGGTGTGGTCTGGTGGGCCGCGCGCTCGTGGGGAGATCGCTCGTTTAGATCGCTCTGTTAGATTAGAGAGAAGATTGTATTTAGAGAGAAGAGATAGTTAGATGTTGCGCTGATGTGCGTTGGTTAATGGTAGCCGTGTGTGGAGGTGTAAGAGGGATAGGCGCGATGTGTGTGTCGCGCGTGTTGTGCGAGTTGTTCGGTGGTGAGGTGGGGGTAGAACTGGGGTTTGGCGGGGAGGTGGAGTGGTGGGGGGTTTGAGGCTGGAGAGGGGGGGTTTGGGGGGGTGGTGGCTCTACTGATAAGAGGGCGCTGAGGTGAGATGAGGGTTTGGTGGGGGATTTGTGGGGTAATATAGGCCGCGGTATGATTTGTGTGGGGGGGGTGGCGGGGGGAGGTGTGGCGGTGGGTGGGGTTGGGGCTTTGTGGGTTAGATCGAGGGGTTAAGGGTCGGATGTGGGTTGGGTTTGTTGTTTTGGAGGTGTCTATGTGGCGGATAGTGAGAGTTGAATGGCGGGCTGATTGGCTTAGGTGATGGTGAAGTGTGAAGTGGTTGTGGGAGAGGGGAGGAGTGAGTGCTGGGGTTTTGATGAGTGGAGAAGGGCTTTTTGTTTTATGAAGTTGAGTTTGTTTTGTGTCTTTTTTTTTTGTTTTTGCAGTTGTTTGTAAGAGATGGTTTAGAGAGAGGATCATTGAGTTTTTTTTTTGTATTGAAGTGCGTGTTTTAGAGTTATTTGTGCAGTCGCTAAGGTTTGTGTTCGTTTTTTTCTCTTAATGTATGTGTTGTGTGAATTTTAATGAGAGCTAGTTGGGAGGAGAAAGTTTTATATTTCTAATTGAGTTGTGTGTTTGCAATAAAGTATAGTATCTTAAAAATTGTTGTGTATTGGTGTTATGGTCTGAAATTATTATCATAATAAACGGAAAGAATATCATTTTTATGTATCAATTATAAATTAGACAGACAAAGTACGGCATGTGATACATAACTCTCATAAGTAGATGTAGAAAATGGACAGAAGCATCAGGTGTAACACCTACTTAAGTTCTCCGAGTAAACAGCCACGAGAGCCACACACCACACCACATTCCCACCCGCGACGAGACCGTCTATGCTCTGAGAGCGGTCACGAAAAATATCCGCGATAGACTTCGATACACAAGCGCAACCAACGCGTACTAAATCACAAACATTATGACCGCCCATTCCTATCGTCACGGATCTGAAATAACCCCCGATGAGTGCCCTGATGTCGCAGCACATCGTGCATTCACTGATCCGTCTACCCCCACAACGCCGTCCAACGCGTCTCACCGTCCAGATAGACACCAAACCTTGGGCTTCAAACCATCAATAGATCTCCATATAACTGTGACTACAAATTTCTACAGTAGGAACACGGGAATTGGGATGGTATCTATCGTGTCTTCTCTTAAAACTCGTTTTGATTCGATAATTGGGACTGGAAATTTAAATCTGAGAAGGTGGGCGAGTTCAAGGGGAAGTTATAGGAGATAAAATGACCATATAAACTTCTTTCGCTAAAACCAGTAAGGGTCGGGAGTAAGAAGATTAAACCTACTCGATTCTCCCCCAAGGGGGCCATTGTAATTAGAGGTGTCTTAAGGTAACTAATACAATATCATCATCTAATAATGTATAAAAAAAATCACACATTGATCTGCCGAGATATCATACGTTATGGACTCTTTGTTTCCTTATTTTACCTCCCTATTGCAACCACCTTGGTAAAAGATGGGCTAACCATATCTTTTTTTAGGTTAAAGTCCAATTAAACCAAGTTCATTACTGGCTTAATTTGTAGCATTTAGTTAAATAATGCGACTAGGGACTATATAACAACCGTTAACGTTATGGTGAATTATAATAAATATAAATACTAAAAACTTTATTTATTACATTAAATGGTTTTTAAGTATATCGATGGGGTATGCGTGGGATGGGGTGGGGGGTGG
The DNA here is from genome assembly GCA_026074375.1 of Tanacetum coccineum. NCBI lineage: Eukaryota > Viridiplantae > Streptophyta > Magnoliopsida > Asterales > Asteraceae > Tanacetum > Tanacetum coccineum. The sequence goes on along the minus strand of BQNB010038077.1, from coordinate 31,940 downwards.
CGCGGGTAGAGAGGGGGTGGCGGCCTCGCCGAGTACCCACGGGGGGGAAGTGGGGGGTGGGGAGGGCGGGGGTGGGGTGTGGGGAGCGTGTGGGGGGCGGGGTTGGTATGGCTGTCGGGTTCGGCGCGTGGGGTTGGGTGGGGGGATGAGATGAGATGGTTGCGCGCAAGTTTATTTTTTCTTTTTCGCGTCGCGCTGTTAGATTTTTTTTGACTTATTCTCTTGTAGGTTATGTTTTTGTTATTATCTCCTTATTTATGTTTTTTTTCTTTTGCTGATTTTCGATTTCGCGGCTCTCGCTCGTTGTTTTTTCTTTATTGTATGACAGTTGTTTTTTTTATGTTTTTTAGTTAATTGATTCTTCGAAGTTACTTATTTTTCTCTCTTTTAAGAGCAGAGTTATATATATTTTTAGTGATTGCTCAATAAATACAAAATAAACATTACTTTAAAATTTAAAGTCAAAAAATAAACATACTAATCTTGAAAGAATCATCGAAATTTTTGACCCTCCGATAACCCAAGCTGTAAACTCGGCATATAATCATACACACAACCAACCAAACCCACCAATAAGAACCCGTTACAACAATCAAAAAGAGTGACAACTCACGAATTGTACTTAATAAAAAATAGTTAACCACCATCCCCCAAAACTCTACACCACCACCCAAACAGACGATACACACCAAAACCACCCCCACCCAACACCCCACTCACCCAACAAGACCCCATATACCCCGACATTCCCCCCCCCCAACCAAGCACAAACCCACCCAACCGCCACCCACTCTTCCCCCTCTCAATACCCCCACCGACCAACAAATGGAAAAGAGAGAGGATGGAAGCCTACACTATATGGATCGTATATGGGTTCTATTAGTAGGTGGTGTAAGAACCAAGATCATGGATGAAGCTCATAAGATGAGGTACTCTGTGCATCCCGGAGCGGACAAGATGTACTATGATCTTCGGGACAAGTATTGGTGGCCGGGTATGAAAAAGGAGATTGCTATTTATGTTAGCAAGTGTTTGACATGCGTAAAGGTGAAGGTGAAGCATCAAAGACCGTCAGGTTTATTGCAACAACCTGAGATACCTGAGTAGAAGTGGGAGAAAATAGCTATGGACTTTATAACAAAGTTGCCAAGGTCAAGTAGTGGTCATGATGCAATTTGGGTCATAGTTGATAGGTTGACCAAATCGGCGCATTTCTTAGCAATACGAGAGGATTATAGTATGGAAAAGTTAGCAAGGTTGTACATCGATGAGATTGTTGCATGACATGGTGTACCAATATCGATTATTTCTGATAGGGATGGACGTTTTACGTCAAGGTTTTGACAAACGATCAAAAAGCGTTGGGAACGCGTTTAGATATGAGTACGGCTTATCATCCTCAGACGGATGGACAAAATGAGCGTACAATACAAACGTTAGAGGATATGATGAGAGCGTGTGTGATTGATTTTGGTGGAAGTTGGAATATTCATTTGCCATTAACTGAATTTTCCTATAACAATAGCTATCATCCGAGCATTCGTTGTGCTCCTTTTGAGGCGTTGTATGGAAGGAAGTGTAGGTCACCGGTATTGTAGGCCGAGATAGGAGATAGCGGATTAATTAGACCGTAGTTGGTGCAAGAAACAACTGATAAAGTGGTTGGCTTAAAGCTGCTAGAGATCATCAGAAGAGCTACGCAGATAATAGAAGGAAACCTTTAGAGTTTCAAGTTGGTGATCATGTAATGTTGAAAGTCTCACCTTGGAAGGGTGTAGTGTGGTTTGGAAAGAAAGGAAAGTTAACTCCAAGATTTGTAGGACCTTTCGAGATCCTCGAGAGAATTGGTCTCGTGGCATATAGGTTGAGATTGCCTGAAGAATTAAGTAGCGTGCATGACACGTTTTAATTAATGGGCTTGCGACTATAGCAAGTTCATGATGTTTATCATTTCTAGAATTTTTGTAGAATTTCCCTAAGTGTTTAAATGGGTCTACTCAAGCTAAACTTTTTAAAGGTCGAATCAGGTCAAATTCTGGACACTTTGTGATGTTGAATTTTTATAAAATGGTTACACTCACTATTATTTTTATCCAAAAATCATAGAATCTCGCAACTCATTGGGGAGCTAATGGATGTAAGGAGAAGAACCAATTAGGTGTTTAAGTATTTTATTTAGAGTCATCTTGTGACTATAAAACTGAGTAAAAAACAAAAAGTTGAGAAGTAAAGTTTGTGAGGTAATTTGAGGTTAGCAAGTATGAGGAGTATATAGAAGATTTGAATCAAGATAGGATATAGAGTATCCATCGTTGTGATTGTTACATCGACTTGGGGGTGTGTCCTAATCGATGATAACATATGTGTGCATTGTTTTGTTTAGATTCTTTGCAAGATTAAGTGAAGGAATTGGAATTTGCTTTGCATCAGGTGAGTTTTACAGTCTCACTTTTTACTTATATTTTGGGATGGAAATGATGCAAAACTGTTTTTGAATTATGAACCGTGATATGTGTTTTTAAGTGTCGAACTATATGATTGCTATGTGCTATTGCTATGTGATATGAATTGTGGTAAGGCATGTGTATGTGAGGATGACATGACCTTGTGTGAGACCCGAACGGACTTAGCTAGTCAAGTGGGTCAGTCTTGCGCGAAGATATTGTGGGACGGAGGGGTATGATCCACCCCAGATATATGTGAATTTATTTTGTGATAGAATAGCCAAGCATATATGTTCGTAAATGTTGTTTTTGTTGATCGCGGTGTCATAAGTGAGTCTTAAACCTGTAACTCTCACCAACAATTATGTTGACATTTTTAGCATCATTTTCAGGTGAGCAAAACGTGTGAAGAGTTAGGAAGAGGAGTTAGCTGGACCATAGGCTTGCATGCGGAGTCTATGATTTATCTGTTTTAGTGTTCATTTGAACTTGTCATGTTTTGTTCTTCATGCATTATATGTTGAATTATTGTTTTAGGCGTTGTCATAACACGCTTTGGATCTTGAAGTTTAATGAATGTCATTTTTAGTTTTCTCTATTTTGACGCCTTGTGTTGTGATGATGCCTATTGTTCACGCCTTGCGATTCCGCCTTGGCGGGGTGTGACAATTGAATCTAATAAATTTGTTTTATCCAAACATGGTGTGTTTATTTGTTTTGGTTATTTGGGTAATCAAATGTTCAGGCTTAATATTGTTAATGATAATATTGCTTCAGCCTTTATGTCAACCTCTAAACTGAATGATTCAATTCTATGGCATGCTAGACTGGGCCATGTCCACTTTAAGAGGATGCAAGATATGTCTAAGGATGGGTTAATCCCTGCTTTTGACATGGACACTACAAAGTGTGAGACTTGCATGCTAACCAAAATAACTAAGAAACCATTTCAAAATGTAAAACATGAAACTAAAGTTTTGGAGCTGATCCATAGTGATTTATGTGATCTGCATGCTACTCCTTCAATGGGGAATAAAAAATACTTTGTGATATTTATTGATTATGTTTCTAGGTTTAGTTATGTTTATTTATTACATACTAAGGAGGAAGCATTAGATAAATTCAAAGTATTAAAAACTGAAGTTGAGTTACAACAAGGGTCCCTGATCAAAAGATTTAGGACTGATAAGGGAGGTGAGTACATAGATACTCTGTATTATCAGTCTGTTGGTATTATCCATGACACGACTGCCCCTATACTCCACAACAAAATGGTATATCTGAAAGGAAAAATAGAGTACTGAAAGAAATTGTTAATTCCATGTCGTCTTACTCAGGACTGAGTCAAGGGTTCTGGGATGAAGCTATGTTAACAACTTTCTATTTATTAAATAGGGTTCCTAATAAAAGGAACAAGATTACCCTTTATGAACTCTATACTAAAAGGAAACCAAACCTGAACTACCTCAGGGTTTGAGGTTGTAGGGCAGTTGTAAGACTCCCTGATCTAAGGCTGAAAACTTTGGGTAAAAGAGGCATTGAATGCATCTTTGTTGGATATGCTGAGCATTCCAAGGCTTTTAGGTTCTATGTCATTGGGCCTAATGATTTAGTTTCAATTAACTCTATAATTAAATCAAGGGATACTATCTTTGATGAGAATAGATTCCCATCAGTCCCTAGACCAAGTCTTAAGATTCCTAATGGAACTGAAGACATTGGCGGTTTAGTGGTCCCTGAAGAGGTCACTTGTCACACCTCGTAAATTTCAGGTTAATATTTTAAACTTTTCTGATCATTATTTTTGACTTTTATACGTTACGTTTGAATTTGGCAATTTTCCAAGAAGTTGTCCTGCGTAAAACTGAAAATCATTATCGAACGCGTTTTGGCTTCGGACTTGGATTAGTATACATGTTATATGCATTATTTTATCATTTTAAAGTGTTATGTAGGTCACGTTCACTTTCGTTTGCAATTTATACGTTTTTCGCGTATGTCGTACGGTTTTAGTATTTTAGGTCAAACGGAGACCCGAAAACCAGTAATCTTTTCGTGTAAACTTTAGTTATCGTATATCTCATGTTTAGGAGTCAAAAATTTCGTTCACCCCTCCCCCTCTACTCCAAACACACGCCTACACCCACACTTAATTAAATCAAATACCATCTTTCATCTTTATTTTGAAATTTCAAAAGAAAACACCATCACATGCAAGATAGGGACATCTTTGTATTCATCTTCCATGCATCATGTGACTCTTACACCCTTTTGTCTTTACTCACCCATGGAGGACCACAACTCCACTAAGCATTTTATTTAATTTGGTTAACTAGTGATCAAGACTTGAACCCCCCCCTTGTGGCTTGTTGTGTCCTAACCCACACCCACACACACTTTTGGTGTGTGTTGGTCACCTAGACCCTTGATGCCATGGTTCACACAATATCTTACACCCTAAAACCCTAATTCCTCCTACAAATACCATGTTATAACACATACTATGTCATTTCTCATTTCCAAGGCTCATTAAAAATAAAAAATCTCTCATCTCTCTTTCTCTTCTTCTTGCTTACAGCACAAAACAAACACCCTCTTATGGTTTCTTTTTCTTGATTTCCTTCAAGATCTAAGTATTCTAGGTTGATTCTTGTTCATATCTAAGGTGATTACAAGTGTTGGTTCTTTGATTCTAATGGTTTATTCAAGATCTATAGTTATGGTTTTGATTAATTCAAGTGGGTTTTGCAAGATTTGTTAATGGGTTTTAAGATCTAAGGTGTTCATAGTTAGATCTTATGTTTCATCTTGATATCTGTTCTTCTTGTAAGTATGTTCTTGATCTTCCTTTTATATCTCTCTTTTCTTGATCAAGTCTTATATATATCCTTAGTGTTTGTGTTATTTTCAAAAAGAAACTAGTGGGTTTATAAACTAATAAAGTTTTCATATGTTCTTGATGTTATTACTTTAATATTGGAAATGATGAGTGAACTTGTGGGTTGCAACAAAGAGGATGATAGAACTAGAATAGATTCAAGTGTGGTTTTTGTTGGATGGATTAGTAGTTAACGGGGTTAGGTTAGTATAGGCACTATTGTGAAGTTTGGATGAATTTTTGGGAGCGTTTGCGAAAAACATAGTTGTTGATCTGATTTTGTTTTGATATTTTGGGCGACTTAAAAATGTTTTCATTAGGCAAGAAAGTAGTTTTTAGAGAGCTTGTTTCAAATAGATAGATTTTCATATATCGCACATTATTTAAAACGGTCGAGTTATGGCGAAATGAATTTTGAAACACTTTTTGGAAAAATACTTATTTAAAGTGCTGATTGGAAATTAAAAAGAGGTTTTCGGACACTTTCAGACATATTTGAGACTTTAAAACATTGGCGAAACATATATAGACACTAGTATATTAAGTAGAAACTTTAGAAACGTCACAAATATATTGTCAGGATTTTTAAAACAGGAAACTTCTAAAAATAGTAACTTTTGATAGTTATTAGCGAGATGGACTTGGAAGTTAGGCGTTTAGGTTCAAGTAGCGCGTTCTAAGTAAATGGAATCATCGAATATTAAGGGACGGTATTAACGTCTCGAAACTTAGAACTTTCCTAAAATAGTAACTTTCCAAAAATAGAGACTTTTCTTAAAAACACGGCGTAACTTAACTATAAACCTTATACTTTCATAATGACACATTTTACTATGGATTAATTTCATATATCACCCTACTTTTAACATTAATTTAATATATACCCAAAGTGCAATCCATGAATGCATAATGTACAATGTTTTTAAAGCATGTTTGGGTATATATGAAATTTTCATTTTTAAGGAGGGGAAATATGAAATTGCCCCTTTTACTATATAAACCAAAGCGCAAACACTTATGGATATCTATTTTTCTTTCAAACGTATT